>JASAMX010029445.1:0-23943 GCA_030248175.1 Microlaimidae sp. YZB2_3
CGGTAGGGTAGTGCATTTAATTTCGGCACTTTTCCCAATTGGGCATTTTTGATTTTGGACTATATCTTTGGTAATCCTGGACAAAATACGACGTTTGATAGCTCAAATGAGAGCTAATTATATGTAGATGACTGTCGTGAGCTTTTTATTTTTTATGTTATGATATTTTTATGTGAAATTGTGTGATTTACAAAAAAATAAAATTGTTACTCGTTTTTAGAACATGGGCATTTCATGATTAAGCAATAAATTGGTTTAAAAATTAAACTGTCCTTGATAAAATTTAGTCTATTTTCCGAATTTTTAGTCCCCGAGGTTCTTCGTTGCGTCTGTGGTGAGCAATCGTTATAAAAAAAAATAGTGTAATTTCGGCACACATATTGCTGTAGGTAAAAACGGGTTCAATTAAGTGGTCGGGTGTTAAATTGTAGTTGTAAATAGTTAAAAGACAACGTTGAAATATGTAGGAGTCATAGCACCTCACTTAAACTCGATTACGGAGGTCTTTTTAAAAATTGCCGAAATTAAATGCACTTTTTTTCCAAATTTTGCTAATTTTGATACCATTTAGCATTTTAGCTGTAACTATTTGCCAGTTACATGTTGAACAACAAGTAAAAGCTTAAATTAAAGAAAACTGTCTGGAGATAATGAAAGGCTTTTAAATTTTTGAAAAGATGATTTTTTGACTGAGAAACAATCGATTGTTTGTAAAGTGCCGAAATTAAATGCATACATTTAATTTCGACAATTTTTCATTTTTTTTAAAAACTGATTTAATTAAGTAAAAAACAACTTTCGTACAGTGAAACGTTTATGACGCAACGCAATATCGTAAAAGCTTTAAAATGAGCTATCAAACACTAAAATCGGGCCATACAGTGAAATGTTACATTGGAAAAACGAAAAAGTGCCGAAATTAAATGAACTACCCTATACCGTGTTTTTTTTAGAAATCAAGAAAATGATTAGAAGTAAATCAAATAGAAAAGAAATAGTGGCGAGTTTGGTGCGCCTTTGTTTTTAGTGGCGCTTATTGCATCTAAAAAATGGTTATTTACCTTATTAGACAAGACCTTATTATTTATGGAAGGATGTTTATTTACCTTTTGGCTATGTTGGGCACCGAGATCAGCCAAGAGCTATAGCTATGTTAAAATAATTTTGGACCAGAAATATATTTAGGTAGCACAGAAATACGGTTACCAGTTACCTAAGATAATTTTTTATTAATCATAAAGGGAAAAAATTTGTTTCAATTTGTGGTATTTTTTAAAACAAAAAAAAAGTTATGCTAGCAACCGGTGTGCAGCAACAAAATAAGCAAGTTTTTTTTTAAAGAACATATTGTTGAAATTTCCAGGTTTTTTTTGGCAAATAAAACTAACCCCAAGCAAAAACTCGTAACTTTCTTTCAATTTTTTGTTTACTTACTCAAAAAATTTCGACAACCCTGAAATAAAATCTGCTTTGTTTTACAGCTCCTTACATTACATACATGCAAAAATATGCCAAAACTAATAAAAATGTTGAAAAAAACTTTTTACTTACCATTATAAGCTGATTTACTTCTAAATTTTATCCAACGATCTTGGCATTTCGATTCTTTCATCGCTCATCCAGCCAAACAACAGTAAATATGTACAGGGGTCGAGTGATAAAGAAAACAAACAACACGAGGAGGGTCGCCGCGACTGAACTAAACTCAAAATTTTCAAATTTGTTTTTTTTGAATAAAGCCTTTTTTTGCAATAAAATCATAAAAAAACTCACAGAAATTAGTACAACTAAAAATTCAATTCTCCATCTTTTCATAGCAAAATTAGCATAAAAAAGGCTTAAAAACATACGAATTTTCCCAAGAAAGAATGCGTTTGCAAAATCAAACGAAGGCAAAAAAACACACCAAATTCATCACCACGCAGGTGTTTGGTAGAAAACAAAAAAAAACCGAAATAACCAAGCAATATTCTTGCTAATATCTCAAGAACCGCTGAAAATTATTTTTTTCGTAATACAATTTTTTACTCAGTAAAACCTAACGCATCGATTGATACCAAAGACCACGCAAAAAAATACACCATGATTTAGTATACCGCACCTTTAAAAGCAAATTAAATGAAAAAAATATTTTATTAACGTTTTTATGTTTTATATTATATATTCTGAATTTATTGTTTTCTTTTGTGTATTTGGATGCGATAATAATAGAAATGTAGACAATATATAAAATAAAGAAATTTTCTAAAATTAATATAAAACTTTCCGAAAAAATAAAATATTTTTATATTTTATTTACTTTTTTTAATTTGGAAATACTTTTGTATTTATAAATTTATTGTTTTTGGTTTTTAAAAAGTAATACCACAAATCAAGTTCCTGTAACGCCCCGGATCATACAACTTTGTTACTGAACCGATATAATTAAAATTTATGAATGTTGTTGAATTGGGCTGGAGAAACCAAAATATTTAATTTGAAGTAGATTAAGATTAAATAAGTAGTTTTGTATTAAAAGAGTACTCCACTCAGGGCATTATAGAAATTTGGTTTGCGACAGTCCTTATTTAATTGCAATAAACTAAACGGGGCAAAAAACTAAAAATAGTTTTGACGTCCACATAAAGATTAAGTTTTTGTTTTAAAAGAGTAGTCCATTTAGGGCGTTATAGAAATTTGATTCGTGACAGTGTTTCTTTAATTACAGTAAACTAAATGGGTTAAAAAACTAAAAATAGTTTAAATAAATGAAAAAATTTTAAAATTCTTAAATCCATGCAAAATGAATAAAATAAGCTTAGAAAATTGTAGTACAAAGGTCTTTGTATAAAACAAAATATTGCGGCAAAATGACTTGCGGCGGATTTTTCGCCGCGGATTTTTCGCCAAGACTGAAATGAACCTTGCAGCGTTTTTGCGCCGAAAACGAAGCAACGTAGCAGTAATTGGTTGATGAAGAAATGCATTTCCGCCAGGACTAAAACTAAGCGGGACTCAAACGAAGCGGGACTAAAATGAAGCGGAACTAAAACGAAGCGGGACTAAAACGAAGCGGGTCTAAAACGAAGCCTCGCAGTGATTTTTTTCTGGGGACTTAAAACGAAGCGGGACTAAAACGAAGCGGACCCGGCAGTCAGTTACAAATATACTTTTATTTTTTTATGGCAACAACCAATGTTTTATAATAACCGTTTAAATACCTATCAAATTTTAGTTGTGAAAAAAATTCAAATTTTTAAAAAACAACTTGTTTTATTATAAATCAATTATATTACAATTTTGTTTAATTTTTAGGTTTTGCTTAGGCTTCGGAACCAAAAAAAAACGGAAAAAAACTAAGTATAAATTAGCGTTTAAAGCCAAACAAATTTTGTTGCTCATTTTTTGGTGGTCCAGACCTGTGCACTGCTCTCTTCCCGGAGTTTTATTGGGGGGGCAATTCTAAAACGGTGGGGGGAGGCACGGGGGCAATAAAACCGGGGGGGGGCAAGCAGGGGGGGAGAAATATAAAGGAAAAAGGAGAAAAAAATAGAGAAAAAAAGGGAAAAGGGAAAAAAAGAAAAAAAAGCGAAAAAAAGGTAAAAATAGGTAAAAAATGGCTTAAAATACATTGAAATAGGCTAAAAACTGAAAATTTTTTGCGATGATGGCGTCATCATAGGTCAAAAATGGCGTTATAATTCTTTTTTTCTCTTTTATTTTTTTTTTACTTTTTTTTACTTTTAGGGTACTTTTTTCATTTTTTGGCGGGGGGGGGGGGCAATAAAACAGGGGGGTGAATCCTCCAATACAACGGAGGGGGCATTTCCTAGACGGTGCACAGGTCTGGTGGTCAATGCAACTTTCGACTTTTTGATTTTTTTTTAATTTTTGAGTTTTTCAGACCTTTAAAACATCATACTAAAACATTTTTCAGACTTCTAAAGTGTTGTTGAAATTGTATTGTTGTATTGTTAAAACATAGCTTTTAATTTATTTTGTTGGTTTACAAATTTTTTTCTTAAAAAAATAACAAATTGCACATGCTGAAAAAGGCCATTTTTTGGGTACAAATTGGCTCATAACTTTTTATCACTGGCATAAAACTCGAAAATAACCACAAAAATGAGGTTTACGTGTTCTATTTAGGCTATAAAAATGTTTTGTAACTTGTTGTATATGTACTTTTGGATTGGTCAAATCGAATTTTGGTACACGTGCGGAACTTGCACCAACCCGTAGCTAAAACACAAAAAACACCTTTTTTTAATATTATTCTCATAATTCTACAAATAGATTGTTTTCGCAAATTTTGATTGTACGTTTTAGGATAAACCATATACATTTATTATATTTTGAATAAATAAAACTAAACGTTTGGAAACGCTGAAATGTCAAAAAAAAAACTAAATTAGAGATGTAGTTTACCCATTTTATCACTCTTAAGTAAAATTATTTCAAAAAATACTTACTTTCTTTGATTTATAAGCCATTTATACATCAGTTTATTTATTATTTTATACGAAACGGCAGTTATATTTAAATTTCAAAAAAAATTTAGTTCCTAAGAGTGAGTCAGAGTGCGAAGCAAAAAACTGTGCCGTCAGTTTTTTGCCGACATTTAGCGCCTCCTATGCTTTAGCATAGGGTTTCCTTTCTTTGTAGATTTCTACAAAAAAGAAATGGACTTTTATGAAACAGCGCCCTAGCGAGCACTTGGGGGGAATGGGGAGGGCCGCCTGCCCCCCTGACCACCCATTGTTTACTATGTTCAGATAATGTGTAATTTTTTAGGTCAATATTATTGCCATTTCAGTTTTTTACTAATGAAATGAATTATTATTTTTATTTTAGCAGCTTCAAAATATCTCGATTTCAACCACAGTATACCAGAAAGAATACCACAATACTCCTCCTTTTGTCGTAACATTTCTGGGAGACTTTTGAACTCTAAGTGGAAACTTATCCAGGCAAAATAAATGTGTATCTTGTGGAATTGAGTTTCCAGCATTGACAGTGGTGTCGGCGCCTAAAGATCTTATTTTTACTCATCAAGAGCAGTAAAAATTACCTGAAAACCAAGGTGGAACATATTTTCATGAAAAAACAAGACTCAATCCAATACATGCTTGGTATAAATCTTTGTAGTCAACGTTTTATAATATTATTACATATTCAACTTTTTTTAATGGTCATGCAAAAAAATTTTAATATTTTTTTGTATGTAAGCAATTTTAAGGTTTTTAAACTAAGATTTAAAAAAATCAGAAGGAGAGAAAAAATATTTATTTAAATTTATGCCATTTTAGAACCTTTTTTATGTTTTACTTTTTTGACCTTTTTTCTGATAAAACATTAAAGAATGGTTAGAATGTGTTTTTTTTGTTTTTTTTTATTTTCCCTCTTTTTTTGTGCATCTCCTAGTTTTGTAAACGCCCCCATCCTTAAACCCCCAGGCAGAGTACAGGTCTGACATCTGATATATAGTATCACTGCTAATAGCCAGAATCCAGTCAGTTATCCTAAAGTAATTTTTTATGTCAAATTATATTATGAATTTTTGTTATGTTGTAATTATATTCATTCAGATTCAGAAAGCGAGATTACCCAAAGATTAAGAAAAAAAAACTTTTCACTGCTTATTGGCTATCACAATACCATAAGCTCATAACCTCCGCCTTAATCACTTTTGACAATTATGATTGATCAACATTTTCCACATAGCCAATAAACAGTTTTTTCCACATAGCCAATAAGCAGTTGAATTGTTTTTTTTCTAATTCAAAGTTAATCGCGCTTTTTTTTAATGTGGCTCAAAAGCTATGACCCCAAAAATGTGTAGCATACCATCATGGAGGTACCAACCATGTCACAATCTTTCATTTTAGAAAGTTTTAATGTATAAGCTTTTTGGTTGAAAAGCAAAAATATTTTTTAGACAAGATTATTTAAAAGAATTTTTATTTCCTTTTTTAATTTACAACAACCCATCTTTACTATTATTATTATACTAGGTGAGCAGCTCTTGGATTTTAGTGATATTCCTCCTCTCCAAATTTGATGGTAGAGTGCACAGAAAAGTGTTGGAAGATCCCATTTTGAACGTTTTAGAACTGGAACTCCTAAAATATTAAGATGACCATGGTACCCCTAAATTTTAGGCGGGTGTTGCCAGTTTAGAAAAAAGGGTATGATTCCTGCAGAACCCCTGCCCATCTCTGCTTCTAATTTTATAAACTTAAATTTTAACATCTAACCAAGTGTTTAACCAGTAGAAAGAAAAAAAAAGATTTTATATTAAAAAAATTTGGCGTTTTTTTACTTTTTAGGTTAAAATCAAAAAAACAATACAAGTAAAATTTATTTAGAAAAATATAATTAAAAAGTGTTTTGTAGATTTTTTTACCCATCCCTAATTTTGGGTTTGACCCCCCCCCTCATAAAGTTGCTCATGTATGATTTCAGTCAAAATTAAAAATGTTTTTTCATGTTGAATTTCTTTGTTTGTTTTATTATGTATAAACTCTATTTTGGTAAATCTAACAATATTAATAAAAATATAATAATATTTTATAATTGGAGTATTCTAAATTAATCAAATTATCTATGGTTGAATTATATCTGGCTGACGCTGAAAATTAGAATGCAGACATAAAGGGACCAATTAAATTTGTGCGGTAATAACGTTTTTTTTTTAAACCAATAAGAACGCAGAATTTTTTTTTAATTCCACCTTTTCACAAAAATACAAAAATTAACCAACTTTATCTCATAAAAATTTTGCATTTAGGTTTCAAATTAGGTAATTTAATAAATAATTATTAAAATACCGTGTTTAATGTTTGTTATTAATCCGCTTTAGTGAAAAATTTTTAATGTTTTTGTTGTTAAATAGCCGATTCAATACTGCAAATGTCGCGGTCAGCTAGATTTTTTTTTTGCCTATAATAATGGATGGAATTGAATGACGCTTTGCAGAAAAGAAAGCTATGTGTAAATTAAACCTAGCAAACCTCAAAGAATTAAAGTATTGTGTTGACAATTTAACCACAAACAAATTTATATTTTGAGCCCAAAATGAATTCTAATATTAAAGAATATATTCCTTAATTTAACAATTATTTTTCAAATTACTTAATTTAAAACAGAAATATCAGTTTTTGAATAGTTAAAGCTAACTATTTACTTCAACTTTAAGTAGGAAAAAGCTCAATTTTTATTATTCTTTTCAAAACTGACCACTAATAAATAACAAGGATCATTTTGCACAAAAAATTAAATCTGTAAAAGTAAATTTTATTTACTGCTCTCCATGATAAAGGACCCTGTATTCATTTATTACTTTTTGGTCCTAATTTAAATTAAGCTTTTGTCTTTCTTGATTTTTTATTAAATCGGTCTGTTTTTTGTCCATCATAACTGCAATCTGGTCATAATTCATTTGGGATACCCATGTTTTTTTAAAAGCAAACATATAGTTTGAAATCAGATCGTATTTGAACATAAAGTTTATTATTTTTCACTGTAGTTTTATAATTTGAAAAATGTTATTGTTTGAAATAAAAATACTGTTACAACTTTTCTCAATTACAGTACACTTTGCTTATTATACATAACACAACGCAGCATTACAAAATACAAATAGAAGTTAAAATCAGGAAACACCTTCAAACAGACAGCCAACTCGCTTAACGTTCTGTCTTTAGCAGAACATAAAAATATGTGCTTTTTGTATGTTGTATCACCGTTTAGCAGAATAAACATTCAAAACAAATAGGCTTGCCATGACAACTACATTAATTTTTTCAGAAAAAATAAAATTACCTTCCTAGCGAGGAGTTAACATATTTTTGCTACCAGCTTGTTTACATAAAAACTATGTTTTTGGTCACTAACACAATAAATTGTTGTTATTTGCAGTTTTACACAAAAATTATGTTTTTAACCCTGAACACAAACGCAAATGATATCAAAATTTCACGTTTGTGAAATATCTATCTTTTTTGATTTGACATATTTACTAACTAGGTCTTCTTAAATTTCTGGATTAGTTTTTTTTTTACTAAAATTCCGATTCTGAATAAAATTTTTTTTTTAAGGACATAGACTTAAAATTGTTATTTTTTATGCGTTTTTGTCATAATTTATATAATTTTGCTTATCATGAGTATATTTTGTAAAAAAAAACTATTTAGTGCCTTGTATAAAACAATTAAAATTGATTTCGTTTCGAACGCCTTAAGTTATTTTTAAAAATTCAAGTTCAGTCCTATTTTTGGTAGTCCATATTCCGTTTGACCTGCACATCATAAAATAATTTGCAGCAAAACCGGTCGGTGTCGGTGTCGGTGGAATTTACAGTTTGCCAAAAAAGATAAGCTTTATTTTCCACCGACTCCAGCTCCGACTCAGCTTCATATTAGTACAGTTTTATTATTGATGTGCAGGTTGCACAGAAAGGAATGTAAAAATTATTATGGCGCCAAAAAAATCAACATGGCGCCAAAAATTGTTACTGCAGAATGTTTTAATGATATGTCAGTGACAGAAAATAAAACCAAAATTGCTTGTCTTGAATTGTAGATTATTAACACAAATATAAATATACATCAAACTGATAGAATTGATTGTTAATTAAAATATATAAACAATAAATTGGTCACTCCACACCGCATACAGTCCATTCAAAAAGATATTCACGCTCACCATTCAAATCTTAACATTAAAGAATAATTACAGTAATTAGACAAATTGTTATGTTTTTTATCAGATTTTGTGACTAAATTTTTGTGACTCAAATATTGTGAAAAAAAAATTTTGTAAAATTTTTTTTTGAAATAAGTAAAATTTTAAAAAAATTGTGAAATAACGTCAGTTTTTGATTTGAAATGGCAGCTGGTAATGTAGCAAGACCAAGTACTCGGTATGCTAATCGCCGAGTGCGACCAGTCCCTCGATTAGATCCTAGTATTATTGATCTGGGGGAAATACTGAAATCTGATGAGAGTGCGGCGGAATATTTAAGGAGTTTTGGATTGCTTCCCCCTGCGGCAGGTAACAAATAGCTATGTACAAATAGCTACGTACGTAGGTAACGATACAATAGTTCTGACACAAAATAACCGGCACGTTTTGATCGAAAGCGGCAACCAAGGAGGGATTTAAGCCTAAGCAAAATTGAGCCTAAGCCTATTAAAGGGGCGGAGCTCCGGAGCTCCGAAACTTCCTCAGCTTAAAATGGCTGGAGCTCCGGAGCATGATATTGGAGGGTAGGAGCATCACTACTATAAACATTTAATATGAAAAATTCAATCGAGAGGTGTGCTGCGGTGGTATGTCATTCTCAGTTATGGTCATTGTCTGTGGGGTCATAAAAAATATTTAAAATTAAAGACTATTAAATATTAAAAAAGAAAATTTTAGCCGTTGCTGCTCCTGTGCCCTTAGACCAAATCGGAAGACCCCATGTTGACGACTGGCGTAAATTTTATGGCAGTTGCGGTGAGATCAACTTTAATCCCAATGATCGTGCCTGTACTGGGTTAGTAAAAGATAGGAAAAGAGCTAACAGGGGATTGTCGTGGAGGTAAGTTCAAATAAATTTTGGAGTTTTGTCTTAACTACTTTAGTTTTTACATTTAACTGGTTTTAATGGCGCACAGTTTTATGTTATTATTGAATTTATGTATGCCACCATGCTTTACAACGATTTTATGCCACTTGCATGTTTTTTTGTTCAACTTGCTTGCTTCTGTTTTGGTTTGCTTTTTTTGATTTGCATTGTTTTTATCCATGTAAGTGATAATGCTTAAACTAACAATTTAAGATGCACCAAATGCATGCACGAGAGAAGCCAGTGCAAAGGCAATTTAAACTTGGATTCTACAGCTCAGCCGATCCCTGGAACGTTTCCAGGCACTTTTTTCAGGAAACTTGATGTTTTGAACAGGCCTCAATGTCACGTATGTTGCTTTTTGTTTGTTTTTTAAGCATTTGATGCTTCAAGTGTTTACTTAAATAATAACGAACGACTATAATTTTGTGTTACTAAGTATACTAAATTTTTTATTTAGATTGGCTACAGGGCAGTGGTGTGGATTCTCTATGGGCTGGCCTTAGATTTGAATCTCAGACAAACCCAGCGAATTATCAAGCCCTTGGAACATCTGTCAATGGTAGACGTCATATTTTTGTAGAATTTAAATTTAAAAAGTGTAAATTCGTTAAATTGAAAATTCGCGAAAGAGAACACCCTAAATTGGGAAATACTCCATATACAGAGTGTTTTTAGGGTTTTATTTTTCTTTCTAAACTTTTTAATTTTATAAACTTGTATAAACGATTTATAAACTTTAGGAGACGATCATAGACTGGAGGAATTATGCAAGGGAGGAAATACAGCACAAAATGGAACAATCGCAACCCATGGGAGGTCCTGGTAAAGCAATTTTCAGTTTTTTTCTATTTTGTTGTTTTTGTGAATATATAAATTACCAGTAAAACATCGGTCCAAATCAACCAAACCTTTTTTTCCTTAAGTTTTTTTATAGTGACTGAAATTAAGGTGTGAGCCATTAACTTTGGCCACCTAGAACAAACTGGCTGTAACTATTGCCAAAACCAAAAATAAAAATTTTTAAAGGTTGAAATTTATCCTTAGGTATTGTCTTTGGTATATATTCTTATAGTTCTTGGTACATATAACTTAATTTTTTCCCGTTTGCAAACTTTAATAGTTATTGGCAAGACTTTAAATAATTGTGTCAAAACCTTAAAAAAATCAAACGAGTAAACAAAATTCGAGTAAAAAAATTCTTTATAAATACGGTCGTACAATGATATTTGAAAACAGCAAAAAACAGCAGGTTGTTTCACCTAAATTTTAAGATGGCCGAAATTAATGGAATCTTAAAATGCGCAGTTAGTTAAACGCATTGCAAAGTGATTTTGAAGAAAATATCAAAACATGAAAATAAGAATTTTAAGCCTTGCATTGTCAATTAACAATAAACAATAAAAAAATCATGCAAATGTTGCAGGTCAAGTCATTCAAGTAGACGAAGCGTTGTTTAAGGGAGTCAGAAAATCCAACCGTGGAAGATTGCTTCAAGGAAATCGGGTAAATTAGTAAAAAATATATTAAAAAATAAACAAAATACCTAACTAATTTATTATTAGAACTTTTTTATTTTGGGCCTTAATTAAAGTTTTATCTAATTTAAAGGTGCGTGGGAATCGAAGAAACAACTACGATGGACGAAGTAAGGGCCCGTGGGTATTTGGTTTAGCATGGCACCGTCCGGATGGGCGCGTTGAACAACGGTAAATAAAATTTTTTAACTCGTTCAAATTATACTCGTTCAGGTTACGTAGTGTTTCCTATTTTGTTTTGTTTCACATTTTCCACAGTTCTAAAAACTTTTTAATTTGTTTTTAATTTTCAAATCTTTTTATTTTAGCATGTTCTATGTGCAACACAGGGATGCCGCCACCTTATTGCCCCTGATCGTCCAAATGTCGCCGAAGATTCTATCATCTGCAGCGATGAATGGGCTGCCTATAACAGAATTGGTCAGGCTCGTAATGCAAATGGAAGGCGAATGAATTATCTGTATGAAACGCTGATTTTTAATTATTTGCAGTATTTTATATTAAAAAATAGCGTCTAATTTAAAAGAAAAAGCAAAATACTACTGAATTTTTTTATTACAAATACTGACAAAAAAAACCTCCACTAAAAATTTTCTTATAAAATTTTAGTATTTTTTTGCATATTATAGGCACAGAACGGTGAACCACAGTGAAAATTTTGTTAATCCAATCACTGGAGCACACACTCAGCTGATTGAAACCTGCTGGCACCATGCCAAAACTAGACTGATGAAGCTGAAGGGGTAACATATTTGCCATGTTTTGTTTAATTAAACGAAATCTAAACACTGAAATTTAAATTAATTGAAGCTTTTCTTTTAATTTAATTTAAACTTTGCTTAGTTTTAAGCTTCTCAAAATTATACTTACCTTTCATTTTGTTTTAGGACATCCGCCGACCTATTCCAGTCTCATTTGGCCTGGTATTGGTGGCAAAGTACCATTGGCTTTCACAAAGCGAACGCCCCCTTCCTAGAATTGCTGGAAATTCTGCAGATGAGATATCGTCAGGGCTAAAAAAAAATATAAAAATTATTATAATAGACGATGCAATTTTTTATTTCAGAAACTTTAATTTTCGCAACAAATATATTTTTTTAGTTTGTGTATTTCTTGCTTCTGTATTATTTATGTATTATTTTGTTTGTGTGTTATTATTTTTGCTAAACAATTTACATAATAAAAAGCCGCTACAAAATTCTATTATCAGTTCGTGTATGACAGTAGAACTCATTTTTCACAAGAAATATATGCTGTGTTAAACATTTTTTTAATAAAATTATCTTTTTACTAAGTTTCTGTGCAACCTGCACATCAATAATAAAACTTTAGTAATATGAAGCTGAGTCGGAGCTGGAGTCGGTGGAAATTAAAGCTTATCTTTTTTTGCGTACGGAAAGTTCATGGACATCTTTTGTTTTTCAAGACAACGTTGAAAATTTTAATTTCTCAGATAAAAACTTAAAAATTTTAAGACTTCGTAGCTAAAAACACGTGATAAGTCTAAATTTGTTTCTAAATAGACTTTAGGCAGTGTGGAATGTAAATTTTATTGTTAAAAACATAATTTTTCAAAGTTTATTTTGCAAACAAACAATACAAAAAATGGCCAAGTTTAGGACCTTGTATCATAATTAAAACTGCATCAAATAAGAAGTTTGAGCCCATTTTTGAATTCTGCAAGTTTTTTCCATCGGTACATGTGATTTTCAGATTGATTCATGGTCGAATAATAATTTTGTGGCGGTGGAAACAAAGTTGGTCCTAAAAAACAGCATTTTTTAAGCATAAAATTGCCCATAACAAGGTTATTATGCATTTTAGAGCTCCAAGACCTTAATTTTCGGTGTCTCCATAAAATTTTACATATATAAGTAAAAAAATAACTTTTTTTATTTTTTATTTTTCGAGATACGAATTTTGGGACGCGTATGGGAATCGTACCGATATGGAAAAAGACAAGCAGTTCTTTTTTGACAAGCTGTTCCATTAGTTTACAAGAAAAAGATGTAAGTGAAATTGGGCGATAATTTTCTTTTAGGCTTTTAGTGCCTTTTTTAAACAGTAAGTTTAATAAAGCTATTTTCCAATCAAGTGGTAATTCTCCAAAATCAAAAGACATCTGAAAGATTATTGCCAAAGGTTCAGCAATAACTATAGCCAAGCGTTTTAAAAAGTAAGCTGGAAAACAGTCAGGTGTTCGAGACAATTTGTTTGGGAGCTTTTTTAGGGCCTTAAATACCTTTTTTGTGGTAAATACTATGTTGTCCTACTTTCCAATGTTTGGTGGATTAAAATTTGGCAAAGTATTATCATCATCAGTAAAAACAGAAGCAAAGTAATTTCCAAAAAGTTCAACTTTTTCAAAGTCTTCAGTTACAAATGTCCCATCATCTCTTTTAATTGGTGGGATAGTTTCTTTTGTTTTGATTTTACTATTAACAAATTTATAGAAATTGTTTAAACCCCCAGAATTTAAAATTTTTGTTTCTTTATTAGTGTTAAAATCTCTAACTTTATTTTTGTATACTTTGCAAATTTTTTTGTACTCTGATCTTGATTTTTCATCAATATTACGCTTACGCCAAAGTTTTTTCTTTTGATTTTGTAGTTTTCTTATTTGTATTGGACATTGTACAATTTTTTTTTGTTTGTAAATATTTTTTTACATATTTATTTACTAAAAAAAATATTTTTTTAAATATTTTTTTAGTAAATAACTGTCGTAGCGCTGTGTTGATATAATTCTCTGCAGGTGGCGGAAAACAAAAATGTGCATAAAATTTATATGCAATACTGCGGCGGTCTAATGCTTGGCGTTCTAATGTTCGGCGTTCAAGTGCGCGGCGTTCTAATGCTGGCGGTCAAATGCTCGGCGATCAAGTGCTGGCGTTCAAATTTCCGGACACCAATGTAAACTCCCCCCAAGAATAAAAAAAACTCAATAGAATATAAACAATCGTTTTAATATAATATTTAAACAAAGCTATGTTGTTTTAACAAAAAACGATAAGTCAAAAAAATTTTTTTTTTTGAAATTAAAGAAAAACTTAGTTTTTACCCACTTACGGTGAAATCCCTGATGATGATCTGTTTTATATGATCGAAACGTTGGAATAAACGTGTTTTAATAAAATTTGTCTTTACACCATGTCTGAAGCAAACAATTCTTTAATTTATAACTCTCAAGGCAACCCTAAAAGCTTTCGTGAATATTTATACTTAATAGTTTGTTTTGCAAAGACAAAAAAAAACTAAAACTTTTTAGGTTTAGGGAGTTTATACTGTCGTAGTGCTGTGTTGATATAATTCTCTGTAGGTGGCGGAAATCAAAAACTTGCATAAAATTTATATAGAATACTGCGGCGGTCTAGGGTCAGTCGCAATTCCCCAGTAGTCCTATTTACCCAGAAAATTTTTAGTCCCAATTCCCCATAACAAGTTCCCAATTCCCCAGAACGCGGTCTCGATTCCCCAGAAAGCGGTTTCGATTCCCCAGAACGCGATCTCGATTCCCCAGAAAGCGGTCTCGATTCCCCAGAAGCACATCTTATACAGTTGGCGTTGCATATTCAGAATCTGGTTTTCTTTAACACTGTTTTTACTATTTTTGATATAACTTTTGTTTTATTGTTATACTAGGTGGTTTTTATTGCTTCTAAGTATTTAAAAAGTTCTTCCTAAATTTTATTGCTAAATAATATTTTAGGAGTTTTGCAATACTAAAAAATAAAGCATAAGAAATAAAACAAGCATAATTATCGTAAAAATTGTGTTTAATACAATTAATAAAATATTTAACAAGAAAAAAGTTTTCACTCTTTAATTCAAAAAGCACACTATTAAATACAAAGTTTTGCTTAATTATTAGGTTTCGCTTAGACTTAGGCTCGCAGTTATTTGACACAAATCATTTAATATAAAAGTTTATCATGATAATATTTAGCTTGATTTTTAGGTTTTGCTTAGGCTTAGGTTTTCAATCCATTGTTTAACTTAAGTCGCAAAATACAAGAAACTTGTATTTTAAAAAGTACGTTTACAAAATCGCATTCAAAAGACGAGTTTTCCAAAGACGACATGTTTTAAAAAGACGAGCTTTCCAAAGACGAGTTGTAGAAGATGAGATGTTGAAAAACGTAACATAAAAAACGAAACTTCCTGGAACCTTCTGCTACTGCTAAATTTATCTGGGGAATCGAGACCTTTTCTAAGGATTTTATCACTGGGGAATTGCGACTGCTTACTGGGGAAATTGGAATGGCTTCTGGGGAAATAGGAACGGCTTCTGGGGAAATAGGAATGTCTGGGGAATCGAGACTCTTATGGGGAATCGAGACTATTTTTCTGGGGAAATGCGACGTAGCCGGCGGTCTAATGCTCGGCGTTCAAGTGCGCGGCGTTCTAATGCTGGCGGTCAAATGCTCGGCGATCAAGTGCTGGCGTTCAAATTTCCGGACACCCTCCTGTAGTGTTGTAAAAAGTATTGATTTCGGATTATTTTAAGTAAAAGTAAAAGTAATTTGAAAAATTTTAATTTAAGTAAAGTAAGAGTAAAAGTAATTTGTGATTTTTTAATTTAAGTAAAGTAAAAGTAAAAGTAATGGTCAAAATTTTATTTAAGTAAAGTAAAAGTAAAAGTAATGGTCAAAATTTTATTTAAGTAAAGTAAAAGTAAAAGTAAGACCTATTTTTTTAAGTAAAAGTAAGAGTAAAAGTATAATAAAAGTAATTTTGAAACGGACCAAAACACTGGTTTTTGGAGCTCCAGAGCTCTGTTGTAAAGTTATTTTGCTAATTTTATGCATAAATTATCATTTTAATAAGTTTTTTGGCAAAATAAACGGTTTTAGCGTGTTAGCGGCTTAAAAAATTATTTTTTGTCATTCACTTTACAACAAGCCTTTAAGGGAATCTACCCATTAAAATTACTTAAAATTTACTTAAATTAATTTAAGTATTTGCAGAGGAAAATCCAAGTAAGAGTAAAAGTAAAAGTATTTTAAATTTCAAAAGTCGAGTAAGAGTAAAAGTAAAAGGAATTGAATTTTCAAAAGTCGAGTAAAAGTAAAAGTAAAAGTAATCCAAAATCCATTACTTTTATTACTTTAAGTAAAAGTAAAAGTAACTTTTTACAACACTACCCTCCTGTTAGCCCTTTGCTTAGGCTTAGAAAGGCAGTTAGTAATCCGTCCGAGGCGCAAGGCGCGCAAGTATTTTTAGGCGCGGGTGTAAATTGTAAAACACACAATGGTCTTTTTTCTGTTCTCCACCAAAACCATTTTTTTAGTTTTTTTTAAATTTGCATACAACAAAGTGTTTTTTTTTTGGTTTTTTTTATTTAAATTAATTAATTAATTAATTTTCTTCTTGTTCTAGTAAGCAGAAAATTAAGTGTTAGTTTCCTGCTGTAAATAATTTGACTTCTCCTGTAAAACAGATCGCTGCGTAAAAATCATTTATTGACTGAACAAAAATTGATATGCAAGAAAAGTGGCAAGGAGTGCCAAAAGAGCGTGAGTGCGACAGGATGATCATGGGAGGCAAAAAGTAGGACGCCAGGGTGCCTGAAATGAGAGGCAATTTGACATGTCCCCAAGGAATGCGTTTGCTGTTGCAACGTTGGGAAAAACAATATTTTATAGTGTTAAAAAGCATTCAAACCAATTAAATTAGACCAAAAAAGAGACAAATGAATTTAAAATTTTTACGATTTTAAATTAAAGATAATTTGGAATACATTTTTATTCATTTATTTGTACTCTTTAAAGTTATATTTTGTTTTGATTTGAAAATTAAAATTTGATCCTGTTTAAACAAGTTAAAACTTGGGGTATTTTTTTTATTAAATTTAAGGTTTAATTATAAGTCCTTAGGAAAGAAAATTGCAGAATCGTAACTTAAATTATTTATTTTTAAAAACAAAATAAAAACTAGTTATAAAATTTCAATAGATTAAATTTAATACCAGCTATTTAAATTAATAATATAATTATAGTCTATCAATGTGGGGTTGAAAAAATTAGGTTTGCTTCATATATGTATTAAACAAAACAATAAATTTGTATAATAATTACATAAGTTTATTATATGTGCAATTTAAATGTTTACAATAATATTAATTTTAATTGTAAATCTCTTCAAATGTGCTCATTTTTAAGACTTAAAAAATTTTAATAATAATTACATAAGTTTATTATAGCGCCGATTCCAATGTTTGCACTTATAGTAATTATTGAATTGCAATGATATGCTCACTTTTAAGACTCCATATCATTTTTTGTAAGATAATATACAAAAATAGTTGTTCTTTCAGTTGTGAGAACTAAAAACATAAGCCTTATTAAAATTTTCCATTCAAGACTTATAGGTACGGTAGGATTTCAAATTTGATTTTGGTGTATATTTTCCCTCCTTTTTTTACACCAAACCAAACTTGTGCCTTTTGCGAATTTCGAGGCGTACGCCTAAAAATACTTGCGCGCCTTGCGCCTCGGATTACTAACTGCCCTTAGAAACGGCAAACACTAAATTCCACCGACTCCGACTACGTCCAAAATCTGGCTAACAGCAGAAAACTCATCAGCTGACTTCGCAGCGGAGTTTAAGCCTACGCCTTCCTAAGCCTAAGCAAAGCCTAAGCACAACCTAAACTTTCTTCGCGCAGCTATTTGTGAAAGTTTAGGTTGGTTTTAAGGCTTTGCTTAGGCTTAGGAACGCATAGCCTTAAGCTTAAAAAAGGTTATTTCACTCCAGGTAACTCCGCTGCGGAGTCAGCTGCGGAGTTTTCTCCTGTTAGCCCAAAATCTACCGTAAATTATCGTAGTTTTTAACATTATGCAAATTTTGTCAGTGTTGATTAAATTACGTAATTTTTGTGCAATATATCATGCAAATTAGCCAAATTTTGAGTTGTATTATGAGTTAAAAGTTTTTAAAGCTTTCTACAATACTTTTAAAACCTTTTTATGTCCGAAAAAAATATTTTTGGCATAATATCTTCCGAAATAAATATTTTATTATTTAAGCAGTAAACTATTCGGAATTTTAATAGTTTTTAAGGTTTTTTTAGATTTTTATCTTGATTCGTAGGTTTCGCTTAGGCTTAAGACTAATAATGTTTCTTTGTCTTAAATTTTTCTGCAAAATTTTCTAACATAAAACATTTTTATATTTATCATAACAATTGTTTCAAATTAAAAACCAAAAACCGTGAATCTTAACCCTTAACCAAACATTATATTCACATGAAAAATTATTTATCAAAAAAATCAAAGCACGAATCTTTAACCATGTTTTTGTACTGGATTGGAAGTTTATCAATAATTGGAAGTTAATCAGTTTCTCGAGATTAATTAATTATATTCCTTTTTAGATTTGGTAATTTTATGGTTTTTAAACTTAATTTAATGTTTGTATAGTGTAATGCAGTTAAAAATTATTAATTTCCAATACAATACATGTAAAAAGAGCGAAATTGATTTAAGAAACATTTAAATTGATTTATTTTCTTTGAGATTTTGTTAATTTTGCCTAACCTGCACATCAATATATGATTTGCAGAAATTTGAGGCGGAGTCGGAGTCGGAGTCGGTGGAATTTAGTGTTTGCCTTATAAACGGGTGACGTGCAAAATCCCCATAAAAGTAGTGTAAAATCCCCATGGCAAAATTCCCCATAACGCAGTGCAAATTCCCCATAACAATCAGAAATGCGTTTGCAAAATAAAATGAGTTAAACAAACTAAGTTTCAATCATAAAAGCATTAAAAATGTTTTATTTTTTTCCTGAAAAGCCCTAAAATCAAGCTAAATTTTATTATGATAAAATTTTGTTGTATTTTCCAAGTGTCAAAATTTAAAGGAAATATTGCAAACGCATTATATTTATGGGGAATTTACACCAACTTATGGGGTTTTTGTAACGTTTATGGGGATTTTGGCCTATGGGGAATTTGTCCATGGGGTTTTTATACGGACCCTATAAACGCGTACGGTTCCCGGAAATTTCGTCTTCTACATCTCGTCTTTCAACATCTTGTCTTCTACAACTCGTCTTCGGAAAACTCGTCTTTTAAACATCTCGTCTTCGGAAAGCTCGTCTTTTGGCTGCGAATTTATGAACGTATTCTTCAAAAGACGAGTTTTCCGGGTTCGTTTCCATTACAGTAACCTTTAAAAAGACGAGTCTTCCGCATTTCTTTAAAAAACAAGTATTGAGTGGTGGTGTGCGACATCTAACCGCTTTACATGGAAACTAGTTTTTAATTTTTTCAAAACGTTTTCTTAATCAAAAATATACGTAAACATACACTTTCTTATGTTTTTTTTCTAAACGATCAATAGAACACTTGTTTTGTTGCGATTTGGTTTTGTTATGTTTATTGCGATTATAGGCAAATTAAATCTAACTGGCCTCAATGATTTGCAGTATTAAATTGACTATCGGACAACAAAGCAATTTAAAATTTGCAGCAAAAACAGATTAATATTAATGATTAAAACCTTATTTTAATAATTTTTTATCAAACCACTTAGTTTCAAGCAAAAATTCAAAAATTTAAAGGCTAAAGTTAACTAATTTTTATATATTTTGTAAAAAGGCGAGAGTAAAAAAATTCGGTGTTTTAATTCCTTAAAAAAAATTCACAGCCGCACAATCTTAATTGGTCCCTTCATGTCCCCATAAAAATATATAATTCATAGAAAGATATAATATAACTCATAGACACAAGCTCACTTCATAAAAAAACTATACATTTTTGTAATTTTACGACTAAAAACTGTACAAGAATTACACTGGCTCCGACTAGGGATGCATTGAGCACCAGATTTCATTTGTGAGCTGAGCATTACTTAGTACTCACAATTAAATTAATTGTGAGCTTGAGCCTGAGTACTCACAATTAAATATATGTGGGTACTAATTGGTATTGAGCATTTGTGAGCCTGACAAATGTTTAAAATATATATACGTATAGTATAGATTTTAGGAGGATCGTATGTCGTAAGCACAGAAGGGAATGACCATAGTCCGCAGAAATGGGGGCTATGAGTGGATAGAGCCCTCAAATGAGGTTAAAGGGCAGAACAGCAGCAATGGGTCCTTTCAGGACGACTTGAGAGGGGCTGAATCCCCCCCCCCATGGGAAGAAAATTTTACGTGTAAGACTGTAAAACAAGACAACCCAGAAAACACCGCAAAACACTTGATTTAAAGAACATATGAATTTCAAATAAAATTATGGTTTTTAATTAAAAAATAAATGTAAGGCCTCAGGGCGTGTAAAAATGACAGTATAGATAAAAACAAGCTTATTTCACCTACAAATGTGTTATTGAATAAGCCAAAATACAACATGTTTTTCTTGATTTTATAGATTTATTAAGTTTTATTGCGATTTTTTAGCGAAAAGAGTTATACTGATTTAAAAAACAAAAATCTCTCAATACTAACAGTAAAAGTCATATACCTTTTGTATAAATAAATCCAAATATAAAAGGCGTTTTGTAAAAAATGTATAATATTGAAGACTGAAATTTTTAATTATCAATTTATAGTTTATTCAAATTAAATTTAGGATAAATGTTTATGTTTAAAGCAATTTAAACTAGTTTTTGTAAATACAAATATGCTTTAAAATAGAAAAACACCCATTTTTATGTTTAAAAAAATTTGAATAGAAATTAAATAGAAAAATTAAAATAAATTCTTGTATGTATGTTCTAATGATATTTAAATATTTAGCATTTTTACGTATTTTTAATAGCATCTGACATGTATAAAACAAAATTGTTGTAATTATAGATTTTTATTATTTAAACTCTCCAGGGTGATATTAACTATATTATGAAAAACTTTTTTTAGCTTTTTGCACAAAAATGATATTGAATATAAATAAAAAACATTAAAAAAGAACTGTCACAAATCAAATTTTTATAACGCCTTGAATAAACTACTTCTTTAATACTAAACCTATCTACCTCGACCAATTCGACAACATTTAAAAATTTTAATTTAATTGGTTCAGTAACAAAAAAGTTGTATAATCTTGCGTTATAGGGATTTGATTTGTGACAGTATGTTTCTTTAAGTAATTATATATCGCGAACGAAGCCACCAATTTTTGCGGAAAGTGTCTAAAAACTAAAAAGCAAAAATTTTCACACATCGATGTAATTCTTTTATGGAATGTGTCGCGTCGATAACAGTGGTTATTTTAGTGCGGGGACTTCAACCGCTGGCGGACACGGAACGAACGACAAGTTGTAAAGGCTCTAGTTCAGATGTGTGTAAACGAATGCCTGTCTGTTTGCTACTCGCCGGTCGAGTACTCCTTAAGCCGAACCTTTGTTCTGTAAAGTAAGTTGCTAACGATATTGACGCAATGTTAGTACTAGAATGTTGAACGACTTTTTACGGGGTACATTTTATGAGCGCCAAAGGAATGCATACACCGAGGCAAACACAACACGTATTACCGGACAAAAACTTACGCTGGGCTGGCACAAAGACACGCTCAAACCTAATAAAATGTGTTTAGTAAAAAGATACGAAAAATGCGGCGACTTAGACCTAAGGTGGGGTAAATGCGAAACGCTGGTGAGATGACACCTTTGACTTAATTTAGGCCTTTTTGGCTATGGTGGGATTTACTAAAAACGGGGCCATGCGCAAATAAAACACAGTTTTAATACGTAAGTTGCCAAGGTAACGCGGGAAACGAGTTTGACCCCCAATTTAACCGTTAACAAGGAAAACAGCGCCGTTAATTTGACCGAAAACTGGGCTTTTAAAACTAGATCTTAAACAAAGGTTCAGCCGTGGTGATGCATCGGTCTCACACACATAAAATACAAACGCAAAAGCATTCAAAAAAGTTTTAAAAATGGTTCCAACGCCGATCGTCTGAGAAATCCCGCGGTGGACTGCCGAAATACGACGGGGCCTACTAAAGAAAATAACAATTGCTTTTAAAATATAAATAGGCTCAGGGGAGAGGCTAGAAAGATTGTTCTGCCTCGGGGTCTTCAGGTCTTCTTGTCGTATTTCGCAGCCGGACAATTTCAAGCAAGTAAAAAAACCAACGACCTTTTGATATGCGGGCCGTTTTTATATTAGCACATTTATATACTGGGCCGCATGACACGCGCGCACCGCACGCAGAACAAAAACCCCACCGACTCAGACAACCGGCGTAACAAAACAGGCGAGCGCCCGCTCGCGTGTGAGACCGTGCATTTCCACGTTAAAGAAATTAACTATTTTAATTTTGCAAAGATGATTTAATAAATTTAATTTTACAAAAACACCCAAGGCGCCGTTTTAAGGGAGCTAAAACTAAGGCTACGGGGAAAATGACTGAAAATAACGAAATGCCTGAATTTCCGGCTGGCGCCATATCTTCCCACCCGGTCCAAAGCCGTCCCCGGCTACCCAGGGTAGTATCGGCATCGGGCCGGGGCGTCCGACAGGCGCTTCTGGAAATTCAGGAGCTGAGCTGAAGGGCAGGACGGGGGGTTACCTTGGCAAACTTACCGGGCAAGACTAGAACAGCAATAAAAACAAACGAGTAAAACTAAAAAACGAAAAAAAATTACTGAAAAAAAACATAACACTAGTCTTAAATTTTTGGTGCCAAAGGGGGCGAAAAAAACTTTTCGCAGCCAAAAAACCTACTCACTATAGCCCCCCGCCGGTGAGGCCTATTTGATTCCGACGGCACAAAGAATAAGGTACTACAAATTGGCAACTTTTGTCGCCAACACCTAATTTGAATTTTTAGAAAAAATTATACCCAGTAAAATAAAAACTTTGCGCAAAAATTTAGTTTAGTTTTTTTTAAGGCGCTATTTCACTTCCCCGCGTGCATTTTTAATCATTATAATAGTCTTGAATGGCCGGGACGCCGACTTGGTCTTCACTGGACGTGGAGTCACCCTGTGGGGACAGCGGTGGGGACATCTGCGGTTGAGCAGGGGCAAGAGGGGGCACCGGGCCTGGAGCATCGGGGCGCGGGGCGCCTTGACCGTCAGCATCTAAATAAACTAATATTAATTCTTGTTATAGGAGTCGTGCCTACGGACAATTTGGTTGCTCACCTATGCGTGTCGCGGGACACTGACACCGGCTCAAACCTCCACAGAATTTTTACCAGTGTGAACCCCCGTGCAATTGATTTATTATTGTTGAAATAAAATATTTTTGATATATGTTTGTGAACCCCTTATGTAAATATAACATTGTAAATAAACAAGCGCAAAACACTGAAAATATACTAGCATTCAAAGAAGTTTTAAAAATGGTTCCAACGCCGATCGTCTGAGAAATCCCGCGGTGGACTGCCGAAATACAACGGGGCCTACTAAAGAAAATAACAATTGCTTTTAAAATATAAATAGGCTCAGGGGAGAGGCTAGAAAGATTGTTCTGCCTCGGGGTCTTCAGGTCTTCTTGTCGTATTTCGCAGCCGGACAATTTCAAGCAAGTAAAAAAACCAACGACCTTTTGATACGCGGGCCGTTTTTATATTAGCACATTTATACACTGGGCCGCATGACACGCGCGCACCGCACGCAGAACAAAAACCCCACCGACTCAGACAACCGGCGTAACAAAACAGGCGAGCGCCCGCTCGCGTGTGAGACCGTGCATTTCCACGTTAAAGAAATTAACTATTTTAATTTTGCAAAGATGATTTAATAAATTTAATTTTACAAAAACACCCAAGGCGCCGTTTTAAGGGAGCTAAAACTAAGGCTACGGGGAAAATGACTGAAAATAACGAAATGCCTGAATTTCCGGCTGGCGCCA
>JASAMX010029451.1:0-14619 GCA_030248175.1 Microlaimidae sp. YZB2_3
TTTTAAAAAATCAATATTGTGCAGCTGGTGTGTGTCCTGAATTAACATAATTACCAGCATCATTATGTAAAAAAGCCTGCATGTATGAACTAAACGCGTGTGATACAATGCGTGAAAACGCCTCCTCTCTCAGTCTTTCCCTTATTTTTCCCCATAAGTTGGAGCGCTGCTCCAAGTCTTTCTGGAATGGATTAGATCTGTAAACAGGTGTTAACATTTGTTTTTGCTGTTTCAAGGATCTGGAAACTGGGCTTGGGGAACTGGAACAGGTGCAGGACTGGGCCCCAAACTCAGTTCAGACATTGATAACACGCTGAGAAAAAACATATCTACGAAAAATTCTAAATTATTTTCTTAAGTTTTTAGTTTGTATTTGTGACTTCTTTATTATAATTACTATTACAATAACTAAAAAACTTATTAAAATTTAATTTATGTTTCCATGAATAATATCTAAATACCTACAACATAAATTATTTCATATTTTACTTAAAGCTCCAATGTACTTAATTTTGGAAGCTTGCATTTTTCAAAAACTCTCTGGGTAAAACATTTTTGCAGTTTTGCTAAAAACATATGATATCTTCTGTTGAAATGAATATTTTTAAATTCAACCATTTATATTCCACATATGAAGTTAAAGCACCAACTTTAAACACGTATAAATATAAAACCAAACTGTTTCCAGCTAAAAGTTTACAACATAACACGTAACACCTAACAGAATCGCTAATTGAAATCTTTAAGGTTTCATAAATTATTTAGTTCAAGTATCTTTTGCTGTAACAACGCGGTAATATTGTCAGCTTCAGCAAAAAAGCCATTAAAATTAATTATCAAGTTGGTGGGAGCAAATATTGCACAAAAAACGTCTAAAGAATATTCGCGATATATTTCCTACAAAGCTATATATCCGCGGTGTTGAACTACTTAAAAGTTTGTAATATCGTGTTCTATTTTAGTTTCTAAGTGCACAAACATTCATTTTGGATTTTTTAAGGCGCTAAAATTGTCATGTTTCTCAAAAAGTATAACTTTTATTTTTACACAATTAAGTTAACTTAACGCTTCACTTGAAGGCATTAAGATTGTAACATAGGCATATTTAGGTTTATGGCACTGGCTTGGACTTAATATATATTACACTGCTAATAAAACTATATCCCTCTGGTTTTTTTGAAAAAACAGTAAACGATTGATGTTTTCATTTAAATCAGCATCTATACTGTTCACAGCTAATTTTGACCTGTTAAAAGAACATCTCTAAGTATCTAACCAAAATCGTTGAAGAACCTAACATAAAAGGGCTGGCTGATGTCCTTTTTTGATTCCCCTTATTTTATTTTCATACCCATGCCATGTGATTGGAAGTCGGCTAGATTTTATTTTCCTATAGTTTTACTGCCTGATACATTAAATTGACAAACCCGTGCCAATCATATTAATCCATGCTGAGTCAAACCCGGCCAGACCTGCCCGACTAGACAACGCAAAAGCAGTCTAGATGTAGCCAGGCCTACCCAGACCGCTTTGGGTCATGTTAGACCAATATTTTAGGCCGAAGTGGGTTTGACTGAACGGCTATGGAGCGAGTAGCTATTAGTGATGTTCCTACCTTCCTATATCATGCTCCGGAGCTCCGGCATTTTAAAGCGGAGGGAACTCCGGAGCTCCGCCTTTTAACTGATCGATTTTAAGCTTATTTAAGTTTAAAATGCATTTTAAGTTACTTTATCTGCATTTTTAAGACTATTTCCAGCGTTTTAAACCAGTTTTGAAAAAAAAATTGATTTACAAAAAAATTTTGAGAAAACAATCTATAACTTCATTTTTTAATTAATCATGAAGTTAGCACAAAAAGAGTTCCGGAGCTGTGGAGCTCCGGAACTCCGAGGGTTGTTGCGGGGCTCCTAAAAGCGGAGCTCCGCTCCGGAGTTCGGAACTCCGCGGAACATTAATAGTATCTATTTCGAAATTTACAACCGGACCATTCTTAGACAAAACAAGCCAGGGTAGACTAAACTGGATTTTATTAGGGCGGGCCGGCTCGATCCAGATCGGGCCGTGCTATGTTAAACTATCGCCGGTCGCACTAAACGGCAAAAACTTGACTTATGGTTAAAATATATCTGGCTAACGGTAAGTTTGTTTAGAGATATGAGCGGACCAATTAAAATTCTGTGGTTATGACGTTTTTAAAAACACAAATTAGAACACATAGTTTTGTTTTTAATTCCAGCCTTTTTACAAAATATTTAAAAAAATTTAGTGAGATTTATCTTTTTAAAAAATAAATGACATTTTGCTCTAAATTAAGTAATTTGATAAATAATTAGTAAAATATGATATAATATTTAATATTAAACCGTTTTTCCTGAAAATTTAAAATTGGCTGATAGTGAAATAGTAAATCATTGATGTCAGCCAGGTTTCATTTGCCTATAAACCATCAGGGTGCCGAATTTTCACAGCCCGGTTACAACTCGGACCTGCTGTCCCGCCACCACCCAGCTCTGCAGACCCAGAGTCCGTTGAATACCGTTGCGATCGAAAACGGTGGCGTCTTTGTACAAGTTGTCCGACAGTATTTGATTGTAGGATATCTGCTCAACGGCAGGCTTCGGCTTTGTTTTCTAATTAAATAAAAATAATATTCGTAGTACTAAAGAGTGAAAATTTACTATTTCTATACTAGGGATGCATTGAGCACCAGATTTTAATTGTGAGCTGAGCATTACTTAGTACTCACAATTAAATTAATTGTGAGCTTGAGCCTGAGTACTCACAATTAAATATATGTGAGTACCAATTGGTATTGAGCATTTGTGAGCAGCTCAATGCATCCCTATTCTGTTCCCATGTTCTCTTTAAAATTCCCCACTTTTAAAATCGGTGTCATTACTATAAGCGGAAATTATTACCACTTAGAAAATCAGTAGACAAACTACAAATAACAATTTTAACTTCGATTTGGCATCTCAGAAACAAACTTTTAAGCTCAAAGCAGTAAAAAAGCAAAATTTAGATACACAAAGTTAATTGTGTATACTTAAAAGTTAAAATTAAAAATAAATTTCTATGTTAAATATTTAACTGGTTTTCGGGATTCTATCAATGATAAATAGTATAGTTTCACGGGATTTAACCCCAAGAAATTGAATTTAAGCTGAACAGCTACAAAACTTCTTTATTTTGAAGTTTCGAAGCATAAACTTGCTTCTTTGTCAAGGTTTATCAAGGTAAAAACCTTGATAAAGAAGCAAGTTTAGGCTTCGAAACGTCGGAATAAAGAAGTTTTGTTAGCTGTTCAGCTTACATTTAATTTTTTAGGGTTAAATTCTGTAAAACTATACTAAATTCCCATGTATTTTGCTAATTCAAAAATAGCAATTATTGTAAAAATTATTATGAAATTAATAATGGACTCTCAAAAACAGTTATATTTTGCGTAATATAAAAGTAATTTTTAGATTTTTTATTTACTTACGTTTTACCTGACAACTAAAAAAACTAATAAACACAAATTATCTGCTAATATTTCAAAACCACCATTTTTTACTCCTTAAAATACGATTAAAGAGATAATTTGATTTTTAAAACTTAAAAATATAGCACAAGTAATGACCGTTTTTTAGAGCCAAAGAATAATTGCAATATATTTCTATTTTTTAATAATTTTTTTTGCAAGCAACGATCTTCAATTTATTTTTGTAGTTTTTTTAAAGCCCTAGAGTAAACGCGTTCCCTAAATTTTAATTTTTTTTCTTTCGCGTGCGTTTTTTTTTAAATTTCCGTTTCGATATTTAGGACTTTGAATAAATATGATAATGAACTCATTTTCTATGTGATGAGTTCTTTAAGGATAAGGGTCTATTAAATACGTTGTGATACAGAGATGCTAAGGCCAAAATAAGCCGTTTAAAAATAAATATGATTACTTACCTTTTTTGCAAGTGATTTAGTCATTATTCTCTTTTATCCTGAGATTAAACAAACAAACATGATCGTAAACTTTATTGTAATCAATTTTAAAATTTTAGAATTTTGTATAATATTAACATTTCACAAATTATAAAAACAAAACCATAACAAAACACAGCTGTATAGTGAATTATAGTTTCTCACTTTAATAATAAAAGCAATGATGCCCAGAAATATCGGTTTTTAGTTAAATTAAAAATAAAATAATATTTGTACACCTCGGGGTTATTTTCCATCGGAATAATTTTGACATAAATATATATTTATATATAAACATTATTTTATAGCTAAATCATAGCGTGGCTTAAGTAAACCGCATGGTTTTTGTTGCTAATTGTTACCTAGCAGCGTGTACCGGATCAAGTTGCTGTGGATTAACCGATATTAAAGCCATAAAAACTCACGACAAAATAAAATCCATAAGTTTTATATGTGTCACTTGTATAATAATAACCGGTTTTGACAAAAGCAGCATAGTAAAAAATGTATATAAAGTCAAATAGATTTTGTTTTTAATATAATGTTTTCTGCAGAGAAAAAAAAATCCGTAATATGCAAACTCCAACATTTTGTACCATATTTTACTCGAATGAAAAAAACAAATATATCTGGCGCTTTTTGCTATCGCTATATAATTTTAATTCGTCTTTATTAATGACAATGAGTATTTTAACATAAGTGTCATAAATTAAATTCATTTATTAGTTAGATGAGATTTACAATCAAAGTTTTAATAATAAAATTTTAATTACCGATTTCGCTATCAGACCGAGTCAGAAAAAAATTAGAATAAAAGTTGTTGATTACGCAAAATGCACTATAGTTATTTTTGCTTAGAGGCCATACCTTGAAATTTAAACTACCAAAAAGTAGAATTAACTTGCGAAAATTTTTTTTTAATAGAATAGTATCTAAATAGAATGCACTTTCTCAAAACAGGTTTAAACCAAATCTTTGCATATTTTCATTCGTTGTTACTCTGACACAATGAGCCAGATGCGTCGTAAAATACTAGTAACTGTGACTCTTTTTATATCTTAACACACAAATAATCTAAACAAAATGAGTCAGAGTCGCGTTAATTTTATACTGATTGTGACTCTTTATGTCAGAGTAACGCCTATAATATATAATAAAGTGTTGATCTTGATCCGTTGTTCATTTTAGGGCTTATAAGCCTTTGAACCATATTCTAGTAAATTTTGTCTATTAAGTGTATTTGTTATTACTTTGTTTTTCAGTTTTTTTTAGATTTGCGAAAAAGATTGGTTCTCATATTGGAGTGATATATTTAAAAAATATATAAATACATACTTGTTTTGTTAATTGTTGCATTATATTTTATTAAAATAAATCTGTTGATTGATTTTCCTTATCCTTAATGACGAAATTACAAACAGATAATAAATAAATAAAATTCACATCACATAAATAAAAAAATCTTGTATAATCGTCCATAACACACGTCAACGCGAGTATAAAATACTAATGGTTGGTTTTTTCAAAAAAGAGTCACATTTGCAAGTATTTTATACCCATTCGTTTTATGTAAAATTGACTGTAATTGTCACCGTTTCCAAAGATTATTTATTGCGATGCTAATCGCCTTTTGAGCCCATGATTTTTTCAGTAAAAAATAGGCACTGGGAACAAAAACAACTTGATTAATTGTATTTCACTAACAGAAATGTCCGTTCTTGAGAAAAAGATGTCTTTTCATGCAATGCTTTTTTTATAAATCATTTAGGGTCGTTGATGCATTGAAACCTTACCATAACAAAAAAATTTATTTTCTAAATCGCCTGATGACAGAAAACAGTTTTTATTTTAAGTTTGGTTGGTGAATTATTGTAGAAAAAACACAGCTTGCGTACAATTTATAAATAAAAAAAATCACCATGTTAGTTTTGATACTTTTTGCAAACTATGGTTGAATTATATCTGGCTGACGCTGATAATTAGTATGCAGCCATGAGGGGACAAATTAAATTTGTGCGGTTAATGACGTTTTTTCTCAAAAACAAAATAAGAGGCAGAATTTTTTTTTAATTCCACTTTTTTACAAACTATGCAAAAATTAACCAACTTTAACTCTTTAAAAATTTGCATTCGAGTTTCAAATTAAGTATTTTTTATAAATAATTATTAAAATATGGGTTTTGATCTTTAATATTAAACCGCTTTTTTTGAAATTTTTCAATGGTTTTGTAGTTAAATAGTCAAATTTATACAGCAATTTATACAGCAATTATTGAGGTCAGCTAGATTTTATTTGCCTATAATATAAAAATCACATTATTTAAAATGTTATCAAAAACTTTTCACAGTTCATATTCATTTTTCACATTTCACATTTCGTTTTTATTTCATTTGATATTGGCTTAAAGGTGCAGCACAGTGTCAAACTTGATGTCTTCGATTTAGATTAGATGATTTTTTGCGAAAACCTTCCTACCACCAATATCCCACAAAATATGTTCGTCGAATTAAATATCAGGCATTTAAAATAATTTTTTTAGTGGTTTAGGAGAGTTAAAAATGAAGTATTTTGGTGATTCGGTAATTTAAAAATTAAAAGTTACAAAATGATTAAAGCAAGCGAAAGCTTTTTATTTTTATTTGACACATTGATTGTTGAGATTCGTGCTGTTTTTGTTGCGATATGATGTTTGTTGAGATATTTAGATTAAAATGGCGAACAAATTTTATCATTTTTATATGCTTTAAAAAATAGTCTTACAGTCGTTTATGATTGTGCATTGATTGATTGTACGTATTATTTTGAAATTTGCATGAAGCAGTGATTTCGCCGGAGCTCTGAGCTCAGGAGCTCCGGAGCAACCCTCGGAGCTCCGGAACTCCGGAGCTTCGCCCTACTTTTCTACTAACTTCATGAATAATTAAAAATTGATGCCAAAAATTATTTTTCCCAAATTTTCTTTTGTATATTAAATTGTTTTCAAAGTTATTTAAAACGCCAGAAATCTATATATAAACAGACGTAAGGTCTGTGTGTCTCTGAGTCTGTCTGTGTGTTCCCTAACTCCCTAACCGTCCAACGGATTAAGGTGAATGAGGTATCGTTGAAAAGCTTATACCCCAGGAAATGTCGTAAGGGGGTTGAAATTTTGAAACACCTTACATGGACCTTGTCAACGCGTTTTTATAAATGGATTATGGATGGATTTTGGATTTGGAATTGGATGGATTTTGGAATTTATGGATTTTGGAACTTAAAGAGTTTTTTTGTCTTGGAATTTGCTTAAACTTAGTGGTAAGAGTTAATTAGCCTATGTAAAACCAGACTATTATGTTTTTTTGGTAAAAAAAACATGGACATCTTTATACTGGACCACGTTTTTTCACTAAAGAAAGGAATGACCTTGCTCCCCAACCACAAAAGGGATTGGACTAAATGAGATATCATTGCAAAGCTTACAGTCCGGGAATGTCACAAGGAGGTTTAAATTTAGAAAAATTCTGCATGGACATCTTTAGCCTGGACAACACATTTTCATAAAAGGGATGGACTTTTGAAATTGAAAATTTTTTTCTCTCTGAATTGATTTGAACTAATTCAAAAGAGTTAGTATCCAATGTAAAACCAGATTGTGATGTTTTTTGTTAAGATTAACATAAACATCTTAAAACTGGACAACGTTTTTTCGCTAAAAACGGGAACGACCTTCCTTCACACCAAAACAAAAATAGGCTAAATGAGATATCATTGCAAAACGTAAAGGTCCGGGAATCTCATAAATGTGTTGAAATTAAAAAATTCAATGGACATCTTTAGGCTGGACAATGCAATTGCACAAAAACAGGGGCCCTATGGACTTTGGAAGTTGAAAAATTTTTGTCATTAAATTGGCTTAAACTTATTGGTTAAACAATTAGTCAATTAAAAGCCAGAATATTATGTTTTTTTTGGAAGATAAACATGAACTTCTTTATACTGAACATTTTTACCAAAAGGGGATGCACCCTTCTCTCCCCAAACCGCAGAATAAATTACGTTAAATGAGATATCATTGCAAAGCTTAGATTCCAAGGAAAGGAATGCCATAAAAGGGTTGAATGTTTGAAACAATAATTAACAAAGACATCTTTGTGCTGGACAATGAATTTTCATCAAAGGGAGGACTCTTCTCCCCAACCACAAAACGGATTGGGCTAAATGGGGTATCATTGCAAAGCTTACAGTCTGGGGAATGTCATAAATCGGTGCAAATTTAAAACAAAATACATGGACATTTTTATGCTGGACAACATTTTTTACCAAAGAGGGAAGGATCTTCCTCCCCAAGCACAAAATAAATTGGGGTAAATGAGATATTATGGGTTCAGGGAGCATCGCAAGGGAGTTAAAATCAATAAAAAATTGTATGGACATCTTTACGCTGGACAACGCATTTTCACCAAAGTAAGAAGGACCCTTCTCCCCAATGACAAAAAGGATTGGGCTAAATGAGATATCATTGCAAAGCTTACAGTCACGGGAATGTCATAGAAGGGTTTAATTTTGAAAAAATTATAAGTAAATGAATATAAAATATATAGGAAAAATTATTTGTCAGCCGTATGGCTGAGACGGGCTACTTGTAGTTATAAAAATGCAGATAGAGTAACTTAAAATGTATTACAAGCTTAGGTAAGCTTAAAATCGCTCATTAAACGGGCGGATCCGGTGCTCCCTCCGCTTTAAATGGCCGGAGCTCTGGAGCAAAATATTGGAGGGTAGGAACATCACTAGCAAAAAGTAATAATTTTGATAGCAAGATTTAGTTGCAGTTGGTAGAATTTTTTATTTAGTGAACACTATTTATATAAACATATACAAAATATAAAATCAAAATTCCATCAGTAAACCCTGATTTAACTGAAGAACCCGAAGTTGTTCCCGGAAATTTCATCTTTTACAATTCGTCTTTTAACATCTTGTCTTCTACAACTCGTCTTCGGAAAGCTCGTCTTTTAAACATCTAAAGGTAAATCCAAAGTGGCTGCAACAGTTGTTCGTTGGACTGAAAAATGTCCCCCATTAAGTAACCACTCAAATCACAAGAATCTAACGTCACTCATATCAGCCAATCATAATTCAGAAAATAAAAGATTTGAAGTAGAAATCAACTTTAGATGGTAGTTTATGAATAATTCTTATTTTGTGACATAAAAAAAGAAAATAGTTGTTTAATAAACACGTGAACACACTGTTGCAGCTACGTTTGGTTTGCCTTTAGTCTTCGGAAAACTCGTCTTTTCGATCAGAATTTGCAAACGTACTTTTTAAAAGACAAGTTTCTCGTATTTGCGACTTGAACAATGGATCGAAAACATTTTTTTCTAACCCTAAGCAAAACCTAAAAATCAAATTAAATTTTACCATCATAAATTTTTATTCAATGATTTATTTCAAAGAACTGTGAACCTAAGCCTAAGCGAAACCTAAAAATTAAGAAAAAAAATTATTGTAGTAGATTTGTATTTAATAGTGTTTCTTTAATTGAAGAATAAAAACCTTATTATTTTCCTAAGCCTCAGCGAAACCTAAAAATCAAGCAAATCTTTATGGTTTTGGCGGAAATTCGCCTCGGGCCTAATTTAAGATTTTAAGATTTTAAGATTTTAAGATTTAAGATTTTAAGATTTTATTTTTCTAGCAAGATAAGTTACAAGCAAAATAGAATATTATTATCTAAAATTGCAACCCAGTTGGATTACAAATTACATAAACACCAAAAACAAAAAAAAATCAGCAGTAGCAATAAAATGTATCACAACAGAAGCCCGGACTTACTAGAAAAAAATGACTAAAGGCTTTAGATACTTAAAGCTCTTCATTTAGTCATTGTATTCAGGTTTATTTTAATAGAGATTTCTTAAAAGAGTGCAACAAAGGAGCGCTCACTTGACTTTCATTTAGACAATTCCATTTATTTGAAACTCTTTTAAAAAAACTATATTTTCTGCAATTAATCCTAGAGTGCTCAACTTTAATTTTTTTTGAGTGACCTCTAGTATGATTTGTGTTAAACACAAAGTATTTGTTACTTTTTAAACTTAAAAGATCATTTATAATTTTATATGTCACTATCATATCATTTCTTTTTCTGCGTTTTTCTAAAGACTTAAGATTTAATATATTTAATCTGTTTTCGTAACTGGCATCTTTTAATTTACAAACTCTAAAAAATCGTTTGGTAAATGTGCGTTGAACTTTTTCCAAAATATATTTATCATTCATCATATAGGGGTTCCAGACCACGCTTGCATATTCAATAGTAGGTCGTATGAAACTTTTGTATGCAGTTAAATAATTTTTTATAGAATTGGATTTAAAACATCTAAAAATTAAATTGACTGTTTTCATAGCCTTGGAAGCTATTTTTTGGCAATGAGTTGAAAACTTTAAATCAGCAGAAAAATAAACACCAAGGTCTTTAACTAGATTAGTTGTTGGCAATTTCTCATTATTTAAGTAATAATCCATCTTAATTATATTTTTCTGGCGATTTATATTTAACACTTCACTTATGTTCAGACAGACTAAGCTGCCAATCAGTTGCCCATAAAGCAATTCTATTTAGATCATCTTGTAATTTTATTCTGTTGTTATTGTTTTCATCATAGCTTATATAGATTTTTTTTTGTTTTTGGTGTTTATGTAATTTGTCATGCAACTGGGTTGCAAATTTTAGATAATAATATTCTATTTTGCTTGTAACTTATCTTGCTAGAAAAATAAAATCTTAAAATCTAAATACTTAAAATCTTAAAATCTTAAAATCTTGAGATAGGGCCCGAGGCGAATTTCCGCCAAAAAGTCATAAGATTCTGATTTTTTCGGTTTCGCTTTAGTTTAGGAAAACAATAAGGTTTTTACTCTTCAATTAAAAAAAACCACTATTACATACAAAATTTACTGCAATAACATTTTGCTTAATTTTAGGTTTCGCTTAGGCTAAGGTTCGCAGATTTTCGAAACAAAAGATTGAATAAAAAATTATCATAGTAAAATTTAACTTGTTTTTTAGGTTTTGCTAGGGTTAAAAAAAAATGTTTTCGATCCATTGTTCAAGTCAAATACGAAGTTGTCTTTTGAAGATTTACGTTGCCAATTTTTGATAGAAAAGACAAGTTTTTGGAAGCTCCGAAGGCAAACCAACCGTAGCTGCAACAGTGTGTTCACGTGTTGTTGACGACTTTTTTTTATGTCACAAAATCGTATTAGTGATTACCATCTAAAGTTGATTTCTGCTTGAATATTTTTTATTTTCTGAGAATTGATTGGCTCATATAGTAGCGTTAGATTATGATTGGTTACTTAATGCAGGAACATTTTTAGTCCAACGAACAACTATTGAAGCCACTTTGGATTTACCTTAGATGTTAAAAAGACGAGCTTTCCGAAGACGAGTTGTAGAAGACAAGATGTTAAAAGACGAATTGTAAAAGATAAAATTTCCCAGAACAACTTCGGGATCTTTGAGTTCAATCAGGGTTTACTGATGGATTATTATGATTTTATATTATGTATATGTTTATATAAATAGTGTTCGCTAGAATAAAAAATTATTACCAACTGCAACTAAAATACTCTGCTATCAATCTTATTCTTTTTGCTAGTCATGTTCCTGCCCTCCAATATTTTGCTCCGGAGCTCCGGCCATTTAAAGCTGAGGGAGCACCGATCCTCCTTTTTAATGAGGCAACTTTTAAGCTTACCTAAGCTTTTAATTCATTTTTAAGTTACTCTATCTGCATTTTTATACCTACAAGTGTAGCCCGTCTCAGCCATACGACTGACAAATAATTTTTCCTATATATTTTATATTCATTTATTTATAATTTTTTAGAAAATTTGAACAACCTTATATGAGCATTCCCGTGACTGTAAGCTTTGCAATGATATCTAATTTAGCCCAATCTTTTTTGTTCATTTGGGGAGAAGGGTCCTTCTTATTTGGTGAAAATGCGTTGTCCAGTGTAAAGATCTCCATACAATTTTTTATCTGATTTTAACTCCCCCTTGCGATGCTCCCTGAACCAGTAATGTCTTGTTCTTCCCAAATTATTTTGTGCTTGGGGAGGAAGGTTATCCTTCCCTCTTTGATAAAAAATGTTGTCCAGCATAAAAATGTCCATGTATTTTGTTTTTAAACTTAACCGATTTTATAACATTCCCCAGACTGTAAGCTTTGCAATCGTGCCAATTTAGCCAAATCCATTTTGTGGTTTTGAGGAGAAGAGTCCTCCCTTTGATGAAGATTAGCTTGTCCAGCAAAAGATGTCTTAGTTAATTATTTGTTGAATACATTCAATCCTTTTATGGCATTCCTTTCCTTGGAATCTAAGCTTTCAATAATTATCTCATTTAACGTAATTTATTCTTTACTTGCGGTTTGAGAAAGAAGGGTCCATGCCCCTTTGGTAAAAATTTTCAATATAAAGAAGTTCATGTTTATCTTCCAAAAAAAACATAATATTTCTGGCTTTTAATTGACTAACTGTTTAACCAATACGTTTAAGCCAATTTAATGACAAAAATTTTTCAACTTCCAAAGTCCATAGGGCCCCTCTTTGTGCAGTGCATTGTCCAGCCTAAATTATGTCATGAAATTTTTAATTTCAACACATTATATGAGATTCCCCCTGACCTTTACGTTTGCAATAATATCTCCGTTAGCCTATTTTTGTTTTGGTGGAAGAAGGTCGTTACCGTTTTTAGCGAAAAAACCTTGTCCAGTATTAAGATGTTTATGTTAATACTCAACAAAAATCCTCACAATATGGTTTTACATTCGGTGTTAGCTCTTTTGAATTCGTTTAGAAGGATTCAGAGAGAAAAAAATTTTCAATTTCGAAATTCCATAGGTTCCCCCTTTTTGTGAAAATGTGTATTTTTTTTCCAGGCCAAAGATGTCCATTGCAGAAAGTGTTTTTAAATTTAAACCTCCTTGTGACCTCCCGGACTGTAAGCTTCCAATGAAATCTGCGTTTAGTCCAATCCCTTTTGTGGTTTGGGGAGCAGGTAATTCGTTTCTTAGTGAAAAAACCTGGTCCAGTATAAAGATGTCCATGTTTTACCAAAAGAAAACATAATAGTCTGGTTTTACATAGGCTAATTAACTCTTACCACTAAGTTTAAGCAAATTCCAAGACAAAAAAACTCTTTAAGTTCCAAAATCCATAAATTCCAAAATCCATCCAATTCCAAATCCAAAATCCATCCATAATCCATTTATAAAACACATTGACAAGGTCCATGTAAGGTGTTTCAAAATTTCAACCCCTTTACGACATTTCCTGGGGTATAAGCTTTTCAACGATACCTCATTTCACCTTAATCCGTTGAACAAGTTAGGGAGTTAGGGAACACACAGACAGACTCAGAGAAACACAGACCTTACGTCTGTTTATATATAGATTTCTGGCGTTTTAAATAACTTTGAAAACAATTTAATATACAAAAGAAAAATTGGGAAAAATAATTTTTGGCATTAAATTTTAAATTATTCATGAAAATTCCGTTCAAAAAAAAAAAAAAGAAAAAAAGTAGGGCGGAGCTCCGGAGTTCCGAAGCTCCAAGAGATTGCTCCGGAGCTCCTGAGCTCAGAGCTCCGGCGAAATCACTGCTTCATGCAAATTTCAAAATAATACGTACAATCAATCAATGCACAATAATCATAAACAACTGTAAGACTATTTTTAAAAGTGCATATAAAAATGGATACAAAATTTGTTCGCCATTTTAATCTAAATATCTCAACAAACATCATATCGCAACAAGAACAGCACGAATCTCAACAATCAATGTGTCAAATAAAAATAAAAAGCTTTCGCTTGCTTTAATCATTTTGTAACTTTTAATTTTTTAGATTACCGATCAGCCAAAATACTTCATTTTTAACTCTCCTAAACCACTAAAAAAATTTATTTTAAAAAATCGCCTGAATTCGTCAACGAACGTATTTTTGTGAGAATACTAGATAATTAAAAATGTTCGCAAAAAGTTTGCCCCGTATTAATCTAAATCGAAATTCAAGTTTTGAGACACTCTGCTAGTTTAAGCCGATATATGAAAATAAAAACGAAATGTGAAATGTGGAAAATGAATATGAACTGTGAATTGAAAAAGAAAACATTTTAAATAATAAACTTTTTTTTATATTATACGCAAATATAAAATCTAGGCTGACCTCAATGACTACTATTTTATAAATTGCTATATAAATTTGACTATTTAAAAGCAAAACTTCATTGAAAAATTTCAAAAAAAACAGTTTTGATTTTTAAAGATCAAAACCCATATTTTAATAATTATTTATCAAAAAAATACTTTAATTTGAAACTTCAAATGCAATTTTTTAAAAATTTAAACTTAGACTGATTTTTGCATAGTTTGTAAAAAAGTGGAATTAAAAAAAAATTTGACTCTATTTTTGTTTTTGAGAAAAAACGTAAATTTTAACCGCACAAATTTAATTTGTCCCCTCGTGGCTAAATTTGGTGTCATCTCAGCGTCAGCCCCCCCCAATCAAGCCATCAGTTTGCAAAAAGTATCAAAACAGAGCATGGTGATCATTTTTATTTATAAAATTGTACGCAAGCTAAGTTGGTTTTATATGTAACCTTGGT
>JASAMX010029452.1:0-13623 GCA_030248175.1 Microlaimidae sp. YZB2_3
CAGTTGCTCAGCAAATAAGAAAAACCCTGTGAAAAAAGTAATTTATCCATTCACTGTGATGACATATACTCGTTAAATTTTATTATCAGTGCACATTTTTTGTAACCAGCTTAGGACAGCTGCGAAAAAATTCTAGTAGACAATGAATCAAAACAAAACAGCATTTGCAAGTTTGGGAGCAAATTTGGAGCGCATTTCTGAATGCACAATAGAGATTTGATACAAAAAGTATGGCGCTTTGGCATTTTTCGGTTTAAATTTTCTGGGAGAGCTGGTGTATTTTTATATGCACAAAAATTATTAATCGAAATGTTTACTATTTTATTTTTGAGACAAATTTTTGAGGAGTGACTTAATCGCGAGAGCGGAATGCCGTAATAAGTTTTTAAAAAGAAAGTTGCATGACTCTCGTTCTCCAGTTCAGTGAATTATTGAAAATTCTATCCCAATCTAATAAAAATCACAAACACACACACACACAAACTGAATTTTTTTTAGTTATAGACTTTTTTTATTTTCACAAGATATTTACCCGTTTTTAAATTTTGTAAAAGATCCTGTTTGAAATGTTCAAGATTACACCGAATTAAGAGATCTTGTTAAAAATTTAAAAACGGGTAAATATCTTGTGAAAATAAAGAAAGTCTATAACTAAAAAATTCAGTTTGTGTGTGTGTGTGTTTGTGATTTTTATTAGACTGGGATCGAAATTTCAATAATTCACTGGACCGACAAATGAATAAAAAACGAGAGTCAGTGCAACTTTACTTTTTAAAAACTTATTACAGCATTCGCTCTCGCGATTAATTCGCTCCTCGAAAATTTGTTGTAGAAATAAAATAGTAAACGTTGCGATTAATAATTTTTGTGCATATAAAAATACACCAGCTCTCTAGAAAATTTAAACCCGAAAAATGCCAACGCATCTTTTGCTATCAAATCTCTATTGTGCGTTCTACAGAAATGCGCTCCAAAAAAATTTGCTCCCAAACTTGCAAATGCTGTTTTGTTTTGATCCCATTTGCTACTAAAATTTTTTTGGCAGCTTATTGTCCTAAGCTGGTTACAAAAAATGTGCACTGATAATAAAATTTAACGAGTATATGTCATCACAGTGAATGGATAAATTACTTTTCACAAGTTATTTTAGGGGTTTCTATTTGCTAAACAAGTCAAATTAAATTTTCCGGTTGTAAAAAATTCATTCGAATTAAAAATTTTTGCAACTGATAGCATAGTATATTGTTCTAATAAAAATATAAAATTTAAATTATTGGAATTACTAATCAATGGATATATCGGTTTATATATTAATTATTCTAAACCTAGACTACTTTCTACTTGTAGTTTGTGGCTGTTTAAGTTTTATGAAAAACTACGAATTGTTTCAAAAAGGGAATTTTCGTGTATTTTTAAACTTTATTTCACTGGCCAATCCTGGTACCGTGACCAGACATATTTAAAATTTCATTTAATATTGTTTTTATTTTAATCTTGCTAAATTGTTAACAATATTGTTTAAAAACACTCTTAGTTGCCTGTTGAAAAATGATATAGTCTTAATTTTAAACCCTTCGAAGGCAATAACCCCATTGACAATAAAGATTAACAATAAATACTGTAGACTGACTAAATATTTCCTAAATAAAGTGTCCAAATATTTTATATAATTTTTATTTTGTAATTTTTACTAATATTTGTAATCGCACCTACTTAAATTGACAATTTATTAACGAAACTTATACTTTTAATATTTTTTAATTTGAGCCAAAAAAAATGATATTTTACAATCGTAGTTTTGGCGGGAAAAAGGCGAGAGCTGTGATAAAACATTTCGTAAGGGGTGATAAATGAAAGAAACACATGTGCACAAAGGGGAGCGGAAATGAAGTGGGGTCGTGTAATTGAGTTGTGACCACTGTTGGACAACAGTTGTAAAAGGGCATCCCGTCAAAAGGCGCAGAGTGGGAGCTCCGACGTTGTATATTGCCCTTTTTTCAACTTGAAAACGACAGTAATAAAGCACTGGTATGTCAGCAGGGTGTGTAAAAGATCATTAGAATGAGTGGCAATTTGTCGGATTCTTTGGCGGCTCCCTTTCATGTTCTTTACCGCCACCGTTCTCGACAGTCCTGTTCTTCTATTATGTTATTTATAAACTTTCAGGTACTGTATATGTAGAGTGGTGAATGGAAATTTGTAAACTTAAAAAAAGTATTGCGCAAGACATCCAATGTAACGCATTACAATATTTATTTAAATCTGAAATATACGGCAATATAAAACGTTAACTGTTGACTATTGTAAAATTTCGAATGAATATAAAAGGTTTCGTTTATGTTTTTTAATAATTCAGTGAAATCAGCTTTTTCTATTAAAATAGGCCATGATGATGTTTTACAATAATGGTAATAATGATGTTTTACGTTATATTTTTAATAAAGTTTCAAACAGTGTTACTAACTTTTAGTGTTTTTTTTTCGATATTTTTTCAGCTTGTTTTAGAAAAGGATAGAAATTAAAACGCAATTAAGAAAAAACTTAGCTTTAATTTTAATTTTATTTTAATTTAAATAGCTTAATGGTTCCAGTATTTATTATCAAGTTGTATTTCTTTCAACGAAATAAATGCACGAAGAAATGTGCAAGAAGACGGTGCGTTTTGATGTGGTAATAAAACGTGTAGTAGGCGAAAAGACCTATAAAGACTTGATTTCCGTCATCAGAAATCCAAACTCCCATCATTTTTGTCATCATAAGACAAGGGAATTTATGCAGAAACTCCGCTGATGAAACATTATCGATGTCGAATTACAACTTTGGTCACAGACACATTCAACTATATCGAACGAAAACTTACAGTAATGATACTACAGCAGTTTTTAATTGGCGTTTTTGAACAAAATTGAAAATAACAAAACACGGCTGTTTTGTTCTGTAATTAGAATTAACGTCAAGAAAAAAAAATTTAAAAGGACGTTTACATTAAGGATGATGAACATTTTTTGTTTGAAGAAAATAAACAATCGTCTGTTGTTTAAAAATTTAAATTTAAAAAATACGAACAATCTTGAAAAAAAATTTCGTCATATCAAAAAGAATTTACATTTTAGGTGGCATTAAATCGTATTAAAAACTATTTTAAAAATCTTTAAAAATATTTATTAGAAAAATGAACAAATATGCAAAAAAACGTTCCCTGCGCAATGTTTTCAAAATGTGTCATAATTTTTGTAACAATTAAGTTATTTTAAACCGGAAATGAACACGGCATTTTTAAGGATACACTTTAGTTGAATATTGTAACAGCTTCTGCTGTTACAATATGCTTAGAACCTGTGATGCCTTATAAATGCGAGTTGTAAAAGTAAAGTCAGCTGGTGATGCTGCAGCATGTAGCACCTTAGCCGATGAAGTACTGAGGCGGAGAATTATGGCGCTTCAAATCCTGTAGTATCCATTTTTCAGTAAAAAATTTAAAAAAAAAACAAATTGTTTTATATCTTTTTACCAAAATCTTTATTTATTCGGACTCGTATTTCCAGACGTCACATTTGTTGGCTAATACACATCAATTTTTGTACACCACATGGTACGGGGTCTTTAGAGCCGCAGGTAGGGAACTTGGAGCCGTCGGAAAATTTTTAAGCATTTTTTTAGCTTCGCTTAGGCTAAGGTATAGGTTAACTGACTTAATTTCGGCCACCTTTTTTATTTTTTTGAATAAGTTTTTTCTGGCTTCTTCAATCAAGCCCAAATTTGGCCTAAAAATCAAACAATAGCTATATTTGTTATTCCAGTGCAAAATTTGAATATTTCTGTTACACTTAAAATTCAGTGAAGGTTTAAATTTTTTTTAAAGTGGCCGAAGTTAAGGCGCGTGCCATCTATTTCGGCCACCTACAAAAAACTGGCCATAACTATTGCTTAAACGAACAATAAAAATTTCTAAAGTAAGCAAATTTACCCTTAGGTAGTATTCTTGCTACATATAAGTTAATTTTTCCCGTTTGCGAACTTTAATAGTTATTTAGCAAGACTTTAAATAATTATGTCAAAATCTTAAAAAAACAAGTTTTAATAACCTGAGTTTTTTGTTGAAAATTTTTTTGGTGAAAAAACTATTTCAACATAAAATGGCTTTTGTTACAGCCAACCAACTTTAAAGAAAGCATGGTAAAAATTTTATTCCATTCCATTAAGTTTTTTTATATGTTTAACCCAAAAACAGCAAAAAAACAAAATCCGCCTTAATTTCGGCCACCTTTTAGGTTTTAAAAAAACCAAAAACAAACGCCTAAAACACAAAAAACGATTAGAAGAACCAAAATTGTCAACTTAAAGAATAAACAAGACGTTACAAAAGTTAAGCAGAGGTATAATTCCAAACCAACCCTTGCCTATTCTTAATGTTTCATATCTGACTGCATTTCTCCGCCAAGAAAATAACCTGAGTTTTTTTTACTGCATTTCAATAATCTTTGAGAAATCCCTGTATCGGTTTATTGATAGTTCAAACCTAGCCAATTGGGGGTTGTATTACTCCAGCTCGCACCGATGTTTACTACGTAATTCTTATGAATGCATCCTTCCGCCAAAGGAAATAACCTGACATTTTTATTGTGTTTTAATTTACTTTCACAATTTTTTGAAGCATTGGTACTCTATATTGTGGTAAGTGGTGTGTTAGGTGGGGAAACCCCATTGACATTGATATTTATTATATTTACCATATGAATCATTCCTCCGCCAAGATAATAACCTGACTTTTTTAACGTGTTTCTATATTATTTTTGAGAAATTCCTTCCGGGCTATTCATAATTTAATATAACCTAGTAAATTATGTGTTATGTAACCCCACCCGTACAAATGATGGTACAAATCGTGTTAAACAGGTTCTTTTACGTAAATTTTAAGGTGGCCGAAATTAACGGAATCTTAAAATGCGCATTTAGTTAAACGCATTGCAAAGTGATTTTGAAGAAAATATCAAAACATGAAAATTAACAATTTTGAACCTTAAATAGAAGTTATTTTAAGGTTATATATTGCATCGTTCTAAATATGATGCAGTTTAAACACAAGTCAAAAATCCTGAAATTTACAAAAAATTCACTTTTTGTATGAAAAATGTTGATAATGCAGAATAACTTAAATAGAAATTTTTTGCAAAAACACTTTATTCAACATTCATCCAGTTACTTTTGTGCTAGTTCATTTGTGTTTTAAAAATAAGCCAATTTTCTAACACCCTAAATTGGTGGCCGAAATTAAGGCGTGGCCGAAATTAAGTCAGTTACCCTAGGTTTACCGATTTTTATTTTCAGCTCAAAGTTCCATCGGCTGCATCGACCCTAAACCCACCACATTATTGCCTTCGCCTGCCTTGCCACCGTGGTGTAAAAGCTAAAAATATGGAAAAATGGTTTCTATCAACAAAAAAAATTTCTATAAAAAAATTCGACGAATTCGTCTTCGTAATTTTAGACCTCACGCTTTAATAAATGTAACTATAAATTTTTTTAAAAGTTAACAATAAAAAAATACGCAAGCACAAAAACTGACAAAACATTTAAATCTTTTTGTTGTTGTGGTGAGAAAATAAGTGGTCTGGAGAACAGAATTAAGTATATTTTGCAAACGAAGCATCTAATATAATTTTTGGCTTTTATATGGCTAAAGTTATTACTTTTAAAATTTCTATTGATTTTCTATGCACTTTTTGTAAAAAATTTTATATCTAGATCTTTTCTAAAGCAAATTAGGAGATTAAAGGCTGGTTCATACTTATGACAAAACGTCCTTTGGACAAAGTCCAAAGGACAATATTAGAAAAGCCAAAACGTCCTTTGGACTTTTTCCTTTGGACGAAGTATGAATCTTGCTTAAAATTTGTCCTTTGGACAAAGTCCAAAGGGCAAAATCCATAGGGAAAAGTTCAAAGGACAAAAAGTATGAACACGTTGTCCTTTGGACTTTGTCCTTTGGACAAAATTTAAAGGACGTTTTGACGCTGTGTTTGTCCTTTGGACAAAGTCCAAAGAAGTTTTGTCATTTGGACTTTGTCCAAACGACGTTTTGTCATAAGTATGAACAAGCCTTAAGTGCAACGCGTCTATGTTTTAGAAAAGACGCTCAAAAATCGTTTTTGTTTTTTTTTAAGAATTTGAATTTTTTGAAAATAACATTTGCATAACACTGAATTATTTGAAAGTATTCTAAATTTATAAGCAGCTCAATATATATATACAAATACTTTAAATACAACTTTTATGCAAAAAATTTAAAAATTGTATCGAAATTTTTAATCCGCTACCAAATATTACCTTTAATCAATTTAGATGTTTCAAATTATGTTTTAAAAAATCCGAAAATTTATTAATATAATGCGACATTTTAAATGCCGTGTTATCGCTGCAAGGTGCAATAAGTAATACTGTGTGAGGTTATTCCATCACAAGTAGTTTGTGTTTCATTTTATAAATTTGTAATATAATTCAAAAAAAATATTTTATTGGTATGTTATTACTGTGTAATAAACGACATAACGTCTTTAAAACACATAAAATAAAATTTAAAACTGTAAATTTTAGCGAATTTTTATTTTAAAATTGTGTTTTAAAGTGATCGTTTACCTGTTTCTACCTTCAAGGTATTTAAGATATGCTCATTAAAATGTCTTTACATCTCCTCGTAAATTTTTTTTAATTCGTTAACTTGTAAACGGTCATATTGGTCTAAAACTATTTGCCACTTTTTTATTGCTCCTGAAACATTAACGTTGCATGGACTTGTTTATATATATAAAATCTGACATTTATTATTTGATAAATTACAAAAATAAAATTTTATTTTTAACCGTTTGTTTAGAAACAGAATGGTTAACATTCAGCTTAGTTTTCTAGAGCAGTGTCAAAACCCTAAACAGTAAAAATTAGCTTATTCTAAGCCAAACATAAGGGAACGGGAAACGAGGGTACTGGACACGAGGGTACTGGACACGAGGTTACTGGACAGTAGAGTACTAGACACGAGGGTACTGGACACTAAGGTGCTGGGCTTAAAAAATTGAGTTCACCACAACCTCGCAACAAAATCGATTCATTTCATTATGCAAGGGGGACACGAGGGTACTGACGAGCAAAAAACATAACCTTCCCGCATAAAGCTGAATAAACTTATTGCATAAAAATATTTTTTTTACTTAAATATCATTTAGTTTGTTTAACTGACTTATAAAAGGTAGGACTATATAAATAAAATTATTAAGAAGACATAAAACAAAAATAAGAATTTCATAACATTAAAACATTTTCGTGCATTTTTTATACAAGAACTAGCTTTAAAATGTGGGAATCTATGAGACGACTCGAAAAATAATAAACATTAATGTTGCTGTTATGCTTTGATTGTGCTGTCAAAACATTTTTGTGGTTATTTTTTGTGGTGTTTTGAAAAAAATGAATTCTTAATAATGCCTTTGGAAAAAAACTGCAAAAATAATTGGAAATAATTCTGTTATTAATAACCTTATAAAACATTATAGTAAAATATTTTCCGAAAAACAATTGATTGCCTTTTTTACAGTAAATTATTCGGTATTTTTTATAAAGCACACTATTATTAAAATATTATGATATAGTTTAGCTTAATTTTTGGGTTTTGTTTAGGCTTAGGAAAATAAAGTTCACCGTGCAATGGGTTTTGAAGACTCCCAAAGATTCCTTGTTGGATTATTTTACTCACGACTCTATACTTAGATTTAAATGCATAAAATATCATACATAAAAAATCTAACAATTGTATGTTTTGGGGTTTTAAAAACACATTTAGTTTGCCTTGTTTTAAATGATCAACATGTGTTCAAGTGAATTTCTTAAGCTAGTGTGACTAAAAAAGGCAAGAAGTTATTTTTTACATTTCCATTGCTGAAATCTCTTTTTGCAGAACTTATTTTGTTGCAAAGATTTTATCAAAACAACTCGATTATTTTAATCAAAAGTCGATGAAAAAAGTCTAAAATATAAAAATGACAGCAAAAAACTGCAATTCGTTTCGCATTTAGTATATGTTTTAGAAAAAACAATGACAAATAACTTCTTGGTGTTCTCATTCAACTCATGATGGTTTAATACTAATTCTTTAGTTTTTTTCAAAGGCAGGGTTTCGAAGCTTCAGAGATAGCTTCAAACATTATCATTGTTTTTATTAAAAAGCCATGGTATAAATTGTGTGTAAAATAACCTTTTTATAATTTCGTGTTTCAGTATGATTTTTTAAACAGTTTACGTAGTTTTTTTATAATTAATTTGCATCATATTTAAGCAAGAACAAATGTTATTTATAATTAAAAACAAATCGACTTAAGTAACGTTTAATTGTAAACGCGTTCAAATGATTAAAATTTAATTCAGGTCATTTAGTCTAAAAAATTTACATATTTGTGGCAAACGTATTTTTTCTTAGCTCAGTACCCTTGTGTCCAGTACCCTCGTGTCCAGTACCCTTTTGTCCAGTACCCTCGTGTCCAGTACCCTCCTGTCCTCTAGAATCTAAAATTCGCAAGTGATTCAGCCAATTTGTTTGATAAAAAGATTTTTATCTGAAATTATTTAACCATTCCCAAAATTATTATTATATATTAAATTTTTTATGTTTATTTTACCGAACTCTAATTTTACTTCTTTTGATTTGCAATAGAATCGGAGGATCAGGATGACAGTAATTGTGATGATTGCAAATCGAAAGTTCCTGAAAAAAATTTTATTTAAAGCAAAATATCTATTTCGCAAACGATCCCTTTTTGATCAGCAGAGACGTTTACGACTGCGCTAATACGTCCCAATACTTTATAAGCCACAAACAAATAACTCACTGTGTCAGAAACGGAAATTGTCAATCCTTGTTTTGGGCTACTAAAGAAAAAGCGAATTTAAATCTAATTTTTAGCTCCGTCGCATTTTTCTTATCGGTGGAAGAAATCAGGCGGATAAACGTTGAAGATGTGCCCGGATCGATATGCTAAATTATTTATGCTCTATTACCGAATCGTATAAATGCCAAAAATAACTTGGCATAAATATTTATAAAAAACATACACTATTAATCACAAAATAACATTTTAATTATAGAAAATCGTACAAATTTAGCTTGCAAAAATAGTTAAAGTTGTATTAGCAAACATACTAAGCAAATACATTGCTATATTTTATCTAAATATAGATAAAATATAAAATAGTTTAGATTGTGTATTTTAGATTTTTGTTTCAAATAGTTTAATATTAGCTTTCTAATTAACAAGCTTGCGAGAAACATGTTTAACACAAACTGCAAGAAAAAATATAAAAAACCTAATAAATAATGAAAGCTTTTTGATTTATTTTATAAAGTTTCCAATCACATTTTTTAGACGAATAAATGAATAATTATTTTAACATAAGAACTAAACATAAAACAAAAAAATTTATTTTTTCTCCCACTTTGATCATAACTATAAACGAACCATTATCCAAAAACATCATTAATACAGTAGTTTAGTTAATTCATTAACTGGCAAATACGAGTTTTCGTGGGAATTCTCGTTTGTTTCAAGGGATTTTCGTACTGCTACTGATACTAAAATACACATAATAAATTAGTTTATCGCGGTTTTTAAATGAAAACAGACATTTGTGTACTAATTTTTATTATGTTATTGACACGTGTTTAAAGCCAAACACCGTTAAAATATGAATATGAAATATTATTTAAGTACAAACTGATCAGCTTATTTTTTTGAATTTGAAATTAATTTCAATGACCATTTTAACTTTTTTATTCTTTTTGTTTTCTCAACGAATAAACAATATTTATAGTTTTTTTTATGGTAAAATGAATATTTCAATATTTTAATTTTAAGTTGCAGGTCTTTTAATTTTAAGCTTTAAATAATACTTTGAAGTGATATCAATAACATGATAAATATGCAATATTAATTCAAATCTTTGAAATATATACCTTAAAAAGCGAGCGGTGCAGGTACACACTGAAGGTAGGTTTACCTCAAGTCATGTTACGTCGTTGTTAAAAGCTCTTGCTAATATTTAAATTTTTTTTTTATGAAAATCTTATTTTCTTGTTAAAATAGTGTGACGACCCAAAGTAGAAGCGAAAATAACCAGGCACTGAGAAATTTAGACAGCAAATTTATTGAAAAATTAGGCCGATACAGGAACTGTACCCGTAACCTCCAAAGTCGCTTCTGGCGTGCTATCCATTACACCATAGGTGGGAAAATTAAAGGGGAAAGATAATCGCCTTTTATTAGCGCTTGTACTTTGAGTTTTCACGGAAGGGACACATACGCGATATGTGTCACAATAGGAAAAATTCATACTTTATAGGTTTGATGCGTCGCCGTCTTATATGCAAACTAACAATCAGCAATAATCAAACTTAACAAATCTACTTAATTCAATCAAAAAAAAATTAAGTTATAAAACTATATTATAAAATCCTATGATTTTTTCTACCATCAAGTAGTTAATGCATCGATCCTATATAAAGTGGCCCTGTTATTTTAAACTGCAGTGTAATCTGCTGAGAAAAGTGTAATTATAACATTGCAGTGAAATATCAGAGAATTATTTTTAACATTTTATAGACTTTTCAAAAATCATCAGGACTTCAAAAAACTATTCAGGTAGATTATGGTATAATCATATTTTCAGCTACAATATTTCGCGAACAATAACAGTTGATTTATACAAAGTTTTATTAGTGTATAGAAGTTAATTTTATCTATTTATTGATATAATTTTTGGGTAAATCAATTGTACTCTTAGTGATATCTGCTCGTCCGAGCATTTTTCCAATTTCAATCATTTTTAAACACATTTGCAATAATTAGAAAATAAATACTAAATATTATAATGCATTACCAATATCCGGATCCCTAATAATATTTTTGGGCTCTTTTATTTTGCTTGGAGCTTTTCGCCACCTTTTTGGAGATTCTTCGTAAGCCAAATTCCAATGACCTCGTGAATTCCACGAACTTCTGTAATAAAACTCATTGCTTTAATTTTTTGAGATTATTTAGACAAAAAAATGCGTCTGAAACGCAGAAGAGGAACACGCCACTGCTGTTCCAGTTTTCGTAAATGTCGTAAAAAGCTTACGACCTTTCGGTACTGGCAAGTTTCGCCTTTCCAGTTAGAAATCATTACAAGGGTAATGAACGATCCACGTCACACATTTTACAGTGAGACGTAAGACGCGATACAACCCGCGTCTGAGACGCTATCATAATCCCAAAGAGGTAAGAAACAAAGCAGTTTTTACCAATTACACCTGTTTTATGTAATATGCTTTATCGCTGGTTTCTTTACTTTACAAAGACTCTTCAAAGTGGCTTTCATCTTTCTGCCATGCCAAGTGCGTTATACGGTTTATGCAACGATGTGGGAAACATCCAAATCAAAACATTTTAAAAACTACAACTACAACTACAACAACTACAATTATTGCGTCCCACCCATCGTTAAATCAATTGTACGAGTTACATACCCTATCTTTGTGATATGATCTATGTCAGAATGTTGTATAAACACAACAAAAATAGATCAAAGGCTGGTTCATACTTATGTAAAAACTCCTTTGGACTTTGTCCAAAGGACGTTTTTACATAAGTATGAACCCGCCTTTAGTCGCTTTGCTTGCGGATTATAAAAAAAGTCAAGCCATAACACTTTTTAAATTATTTTCGCGAAAAAATGCATTGAAAACGCAGAATTTTAAATTTTATATTAAAAAAAGTTTATTTATTTTACCGGTTACTACCTTTTGCAAACTCAAAGATTCTTGAAGTAAGAAGTTATGCGATTAATGAAGTTTGAAGTTATGCGATAAATGAAGTTTGAAGTTTGAAGATACTTGAAGTTTACATTCTTGAAGTAAGAAGTTATGCGATAAAATTTTTAAAATCAATCAAAAAAACCCACTAAAAAAAACACAAGTAAACAAAATAGAAAAAAACACCCAAACTCAAAAAACCCAAGCATAAACCCACAACAAACCCAAAAAACACCAAAAACCCCTAACCACCCAAAAACCAACAAAAACATACACAAAAAAATATACACAATAGAAAACAATAAAAAAAAAACAAAAAAAAACAAATTCTTGATTTTTTTTTTGGGAGAAAAACAATCAAGATGAAAACAAAAAACATTCTCTATTATTATCACAATCAATAAAATTCATTAATTAACGCCCCCCAAACCGAGCAACAAAACGCAAACAAAAAAAAAAAACAAAAAAAAGAAAAAAAAAGAAAAACAAAAAAAAAAAAAAAAAAAACAAAAACAACAAAAAAAAAAAAACAAACCAAAAAACCGACAACCACAAGAAAACAAAAAAGAAAACACCCAACCACACCACAAAAACCAACAAAAAAAAAAAAAAACCCAAACAAAAAAAAAAAAATATAAAAATACAAAAAAAAAAAAAAAAAAAAAAACAAAAAAACAACAAAAAAAAAAAAAAAAAACCAATAAAAAAACAACAAAACAAAAAAAAAAAAAAAAAAAAAAAAAAAACAAAAAAACAAAACACAAAAAAAAAAAAAACACAAAAACAAACAAAAAAACCAACAACACAAAACAAAAACACAAAACACAACCAAAAAAACCCCAAACCAAACAACAAAACCAAAACCAAAAGCAAAATAAATTTCTTTATTTTGCGATGCACATATAGTGTAACGCTAGTCCGACATTTTCATGTATTTATTTTGACTGTTTTTTTAAATATCTTTAGTGTCAATTATATTTGTACAATACTCAACCCTTAAAAACAACGCGGACAACTTAATAACGGATAAGCAAACCAAGGACTGATTTGGTTTCTTACTATCGATACCCTTGTTTTGATTGGCATTGTTATCATTTGACTCAATTTTTTATTTAACAGACTATTACACAAGCCATACGTAGTTCATTTTTAATGCACCTATATACAGTTTATAGTCGCACCTGCTTCTGTGTGGGGTCGGTGGTGTCGGTGGCTGACCGCTGGAGAAATTGTCCGTGAAAACGAAGTGCATGGGTCTCGGGGGAAGTGGATTTGTAAGCGTCGACCGTTTCATCAGCGGACTTAATATGGATTTGTTATCACAGTTATTAATCGATTCATACCATAATATGAGATTTTACGTCAAAAAACTATATTGTGGCCATTTGTAATTTTCAAATAAAAACGCCACAAATATTTGTTTGTAAAAAACCACAAATATTTGTTTGTATTTTAATCAATAGGAATATTAAGAAATCCGCTTTATTTCGTAAAGGTGAGTTTTGCCGTCCACACTGTTCGCTGTGCTGAAAATTTGCCTTTCTAGGCGCAGCCGCAGACAGCCAAACCGCACCGCGCCAACCATAATTAGGAAATATTATTAAATTCTGTCCTCTTCGTATAGTTATTTTTCTTTTATGATGCTAACGCTCATATCTTAAAATCAATAATATTCATCATTTTGACACTGCGATTTCTTAGATATAAAACTAAGAAAGCGTAGACGCATAGTGATGTTCCTACCCTCCCATATCATGGTCCGGAGCTCCGGCCATTTGAAGCGGAGAGAG
>JASAMX010029454.1:0-10989 GCA_030248175.1 Microlaimidae sp. YZB2_3
AAATCCAGGTTTAACTCATCCCCCCAGCTCCCGGCCGATTTGTCCATGTATGGTTTAAGCACCCTAAATCAATGCAGGTAGATAAAGAAATTATAATATAGATGAACATAACAAACATAACATAGCTACACCTCTTTACGCATATCGCCCATTTCGATTTGCTGCTGTTGTAGCTCCTCCGGGGTCTCCTCGTGGAGTTGGGCCAGGGTAGGCCGGGAGGCGATGGCCCCTTCAATAGACATGATATTGCGATAATGATCAATGTGCGGGACCCTTTCCACTGTTTCAACATTACTAAATGTATATTCTATTCTATTGTGTTGTTATTGTTAAACACTATATTGTAAAATTAATATAAATAATTTTATATGCATCCACCAAGATTTGTATAATATTTTTAGAAGCTAAGCATTAGTGATGGGCGGAACTACTGAACCAGAACCGAAATTGAGATTTGCCAAAAATCCGGAATTGAGATTTTTTAAAAATCAGGAACAAGAACTGGAATTCCAAAATTTACCCAGAACATACGGAACCCGGAACTGGAACTGCCTTTTACACTGTGAAACCCCCGGAACACAGGAACCGGAATTAGAACCGAAATTGAGATTTTCTAAAAATCCGGAAGAATCCAAATTTTGCCCGCCGGAACATCCGGAACCCGAACTGCTCATCACTACTAAGCATAACAAATTGGTGTATGTTAGCCCATAAATGTTTTAGTCAGGTCTGCTAGGGAGAGGTCCACAGGGGGATGATCCAGAGAGCTTCGAACCATACATGGGCACCGGGGTATAGAGGGGGGTTGGGAGGTAACCCCCCCAATTCTGAGAAGATGGGTTAAACCCAAAGGTGAGAAAAGGGGGGCAGGGTGGGGTCCACCCCCCTAGCCTCAAAATTTTGGGACCCCCCCTCTGGACGAAAATCTAGGCCCCCCATCTCCCCAAATTTCCGAATTTTTTACCCCTGACCTCCCTCTAGAATTTGAATATCTACCTCCCCCTCCCCTTTCGGGAAATTTAAAGGTACTTTTTTATACTAAATTTTCTTCCAAAAACGTGAATTTTCATCACATATTCATGCTTTTACATCCTTTTTATACAAGAATATCGCTTTTTATTCAATAAAATGTAGTATTATCCTATAAAAAGAACAATTATTAAAGTTATTATGGTTTAAAACTGTTTTGCTTTGGACACCTGACCCCACCTTCACCCCCCTTTAGATTACAAAATTTCGCACCCTGGGTCGACCCCACCTAAAAAGCTAGGGGGGTCCGCAACCCCCTGGGACCCCCCTCCTAGAATTCAAAATTCGATTTACCCCAGGTAACCAACCTCCCCTAGCTTCCCCGACCGTTCTCACCTATGGTTTAACCCCCCTCACTCAGAAGTGGGGAGGAGGAGAAAAGGTTAACCCCCTCCCAAAATTATGGAAAAATGAAGAAAAAAATTCTTTTTAATGACTTATAACTGCCTCTAAACTTAAGTTTTGAGGTGAAAATGAATGTTTTAAACAATAAAAAGCTCAAAAATGCAATAAAAAGAACTTTTGACATAAAATTAGCGTTTTTCCCCCTATTTTTTCTTGAAAAATCGAAAAACGATATGGGTAAATTTCACTCCAATAAAAAAACGATATGGGTATTTTGCTTTTCTAGGATTTGAACCCCCCCCCCTAATTTGGGGTGCAAGTGCACCCCCCCCCCACTCCGGACCAACTAGCCCATGTATGGTTCGGGTATCCCTGACTTTTTAGGCGGGGTCGACCTCGGGTACGAGATTTTAAATTTAGGGGAGGGGTCCGATTTTTTTAAAAAATTTTTAAATCAGTAATTTAAGTGTTTTTAAGCCTAATATTGAATTTTATATACTAAAACATGCCTATTTATTTAGGCTTAAAAAATGTATTTAACCACTGTTTTTTTTACTAAAAAACCGTGTTTCTGACAGTAAATAAAAAATTATACTCGTAAATTAGTTGGGAGGGGGGTCGCCATAGGTGTTTTTGGGGGGGGACAGAGGGGTGCGCCCCCCCCCCCCCCCCCCTAGAGCCAAAATTTTGGACCCCCCCCCCCTAAAAAAATTCAGGGCCCCCCCCCCCTCCCCCCAAAACTCGAGAGGGGTCTGGCCTAACCCCCCCCCTAGCGAGGCTGACCCCTCTCCCCCCTCCCGACCAATTTGGAAGTATATTTTTTTATTTATTGTCAAAAACACGGTTTTTAGTTAAAAACAGTGTTTAAATACACTTTTTAGGCCTAAATAGGCTGTTTTAATACATAAAATTCAATATTAGACCTAAAAACACTTAAATTATTGAGTTTAAAAAATTTTGCTAAAAAATTGGACCCCCCTGACCCCGCCCCCCTAAATTTGAAATCTCGCACCCGGGGTCGACCCCCCCTAAAAAGCCAGGGGGGTCCGGACCCCCCTGGACCCCCCCTAAAAAATTTTGGCCTTCCACCCGGGGGTGGACCCCCCCTAGCGGACCCGACCAAAAACACCTATGGGGGTCGCTAGGAGGGGAGAGGGATCAGGTCCGACCGCACTCGAGCTTTGGGGCGGAGGGGGCCGAAACGTCCAAACGGAGGCCCTGAATTTTGTATAAGGGGGTCCGAAATGTTGGCTCTAGAGGGTGGTTGGTGGACCCTTCTGCCTGGACCCCTATACCCGTAGGACCCCTATACTCGTTGGGTGCTGCCTGATGTCAGCACGGTCCTGGTGGCTCAATGGCCCTAAATTTGGTGTAAAAAAACTCGCTCCTTAAGTAGGCAGACCGGGAAAGTTGGGAGTGGTATACCCCAACCCCAGTCCCTAAAAAAAACAACAAAATCTCAAAAATGTCGTGTTTCTCGAGTGGAAAACATAGAAAAACCTACCGAAAACTTTTGGCGTTGTGCGTGCTGTGACCGGCGGAGCTAGACAGTCGCTGCAATGAGCCATTCTCGGACTCTTCTCTTTCGCCAACGGAGAAATGGACAGACTTCTGACTGGCCACTGGGCCGGGCGGTGGAGTCAGCCCTCAAGTATAACGAGATTTATAAGTAATTGAAGAAAAAAAAACAATTAATCAATCACCGAGGTTTTTTAATAAATATAGAATTTTAAATTTCGACCATTTTAAATTTTAAATAATTCTTTTAAAACAATCACTTTTTGATCACCGAATTTCGTTATTAAATAACTTGAACAATTTTAAATAGTTCTATATTTTTGTGGATTGTTTTTCCAGCTCCGAATTTCTATTTTTATAGCATATTTATTAAGAAAATTACAACAACAAAAAATTTAGTTTAGTTTACTTTTTTTTAAAAAGTAAACTAAACTAATCTAAAAAACCACTTTTTGAAAGAAAAAACATATTTACCACACAACTGTAAAGACTTTTAATTAGATGCCTTGCCCGGTAAAAAAATATTATTATATACTGGAAGCGTTTTTTTCTTAGTTAAGCAACTAAAATTGTTATTTTTCGTTTCATTGAATACAAAAAAAAATTTAAAATGTGTTTTACTGTGGCAGATAAACAGATACATAAATACGCTACTGCCACACCACCTATAATCCTTGGTGCTATTATCCAGACCTGTGCACTGCCCCCCCGGGGTTTTATTGGGACTGGAAGGGACCGATCTGATTCCAAAACGGGGGGGGCATAAGGGGGCAACTTTTTTGAAATGGAGCAAAAAACGGGGGGGGGGCAAGTAGGGGAGAAAGAAGAAAAAAAGGGAAAAGGAGAGAAAAAACAAGAAAGGAAAAGGGAAAAACAAAAAAAGCAAAAAATAAGGTAAAAAAAGGTCTAAAATGGCTTAAAATACATTGAAATAGGCTAAAAACTGCAAAAATTTGCTACTGGAAAAAACTGGAAAATCCGAGCCAATGCTATAGGCGGCTGGAAAATTTAGGAGGGGGAGGTACATAAATCAACCAATATAATTGTTTGTTTTGCTTTCTGTGTAGTATTTATTACTAATGAAAAATATTGTACTAACTTTGACATAACCTTAGCATTGGGCAAGATAAATAGCGAGATATATGTATGAGTGACCGCTGATCAAAGCGAAGCGGAAAAAATTTTTGGTTTTTGGGGGTCAATTGGGGTACTAAAATTATTTTATAATTTGGCGCCGAGCGATGAGCAAGGCGCTAGAAAATTTTTGAAGTTTTTGCCTCTGAAACTCCCCAAATTTTACTATCTGGCGATTATTTTAGGGGGGCGGCCGCCCCGCCCCTCCCCCGCCCAACCACTCCCCTTAATTTTCCCCTGTCTGACCGTTTCGGAGGGGGGGGGGGGCGCCCCTCCCCCGGCCCCCTCCTGGTTACGTCCCTGAGTGGAATAGAGAAAACAATTCACATGTCTATACCTGCATTATGTTATCATTGAAGATTATCAATATATAATATACCTTCCACAAAATCCTTATCGCTCCTAACTCCGCCCACTTCAAACCTGGACTTATTTGAGTTGGTCACCGGTTGGTCCTTGACTGCCGGTGGTTGGTCCTGGTTTTTTTTCGCGTTTTCATCTATTTCACTTTTCTCCGCGTTTTCTGCCGTTCCCGATTCACTGTCCACTCGGTCCACTTGAAATCTGGAGGACATATTTCTTCTCAACTGTTCTTTGCCGTTCGGATCCGAATCAAAAAAGTTCAAGTTTTCCGATTCTTTTTCCATAATATTGTGAGACGCGTAATGATCGAAAACTTTTTTTATTTACCACGATGGCATTTGTAATGTATTGAAAGCACACTTATTTTTGCTTTATTTTACAACGATGTAAGATGTTCCCAACTTGTTTCTAAATTAATACATAATAAATTGTACAGCACTAGGAAAAAAATACATTTTCCATGATAGGTTAAATAATTAAAAACGGTTTACCAGAATATCCAATCAAGCAGGATCTAAAAACCCAATCCGGTCGATCCCTACCCAGTTACATGTATAATTTGGTGCAAAAAAGCAACCTAGAAAAATGCACCGGCGAAAAAAGGGCCCGATTAGTGAAAAAACGCCAAAAAACTATGAAAAAACGCACCCGCCCATGAAAAAAGGGCCCCATGGCGAGAAAAGTTAAAAGGAAAGAACGCACCCTGGAAAAAATACCGCGGTTACATTGGCACGGTTGCCTTACATTAAGCCGACGCGCCAGGGTTGTAGATCTAAAATAGAAAAAAGGGCTATTTTTTCGACAAAAAGGGGAAAAAGGGGCTATCAAAATTTTCAAAGAATGCCAAAATTTGAAAAAGGGGCTATTTTTGAAGAAAAAAGGGGCTATTTTAAAAAACTAACAATTTCCATTAAATAAGTGCAAAAATAAAAACTACACACATATTTCACCAGAGTATTTTAAGCTATTTTAGAGCAGTATTTACGCAGTTAAAAAGCTTACAACTTTAATATTAATCAATTAAACACAATCAAAACCTTTTTATTGCATATGCATATTAAAACACTTTTTTAATTTAACATTTCAACTTAATGGAACTTTTTTATAAGCGAAAACATTTTTAAATAAACACAAAACAATGAAATTTTTAATAAATTAAAATTTAAAAAAAACTAATGGGCCTACAATTTTTTTTAATTTTAAATTTGAAAAATTTTGGCAGCATAAAAATTTGGGGGGCAATACTAATAGTAGCTTTTCTACATATTGTAATTTTACCCTAAAAACATTTTGTAAATAAACACAGAACAAAAAAATTTTTTAATAAGGTGAAATTTATATTTAAAAAAAAAGCTTCTGGGGGTGCAATTTTTTAAAATAGGTATTAAATGTGAAAGAAAATTTGGGCAGCATATATAACAACTTAGGGCCGTTGGGGGATTAAAGGGGAGGGGGTTTAAACCATCTTCTCAAAATTCTGGGAGGTGATTTAAACCCCCACCCACCCACCACTCAGATGTGTGGGGATGAGATGAGAAAATGAAAAGATAAATGTTTTCAAAATGACTTCTTAGTTCTAACTCAACCACTTCAAACTTTTTTTAGGGTAAATTGCTTAAAACACTCATTTTGACGGTCAAAATGAGTGTTTTAAGCAATAAAATGCTAAAAATTGCTATAAAAAGCCTTTTTGACCTAAAATTAGCGTTTTTTACATATTTTTTTTAAATAAAAAACCAATCAGTATTATGCACTCCTTAAGAAATACAATATGGGTAAAAGTGCTGGGTTAAACCCTCCCTCTTCCTTCCTTTCTTTAGACCAACTTTCCCATGGTACAAGTTTTATACGTGTACCAAAATTCGATTTGACCGATTCAAAAGTAATTACAAATTTTAAAACATATTTATAGCATAAATTAAACACGTAGACCTCATTTTTGTGGTTATTTTTCGGATTTGAGCTTCTGAAAAAACGTTATGAGCTAATTTGTACCCAAAAATTGCCCTTTTTTGTCATGTACAATTTATGTTATTAAGAAATTTTTTTTATTAAGCCTTTAATCATATTAATTTTTTTGTATTACCAACTGTCTGGCAGTTACAAATTTACTTTTATTTTTATCATCGTAACTACCAATTTTTTATAGTAACCGCTCAAATACCCACCAAATTTTAGTTGTGAAAAAATTAAAATTTTTGAAAAACAATTTAATTTATTTTTAAAAAAAATCAATTATTATTACAATCTTGTTTGATTTATAGGTTTTGCTTAGGCTTAGGAACAATAAATCGGTGAAAAACTAAGTTTAAATTAGCGTTTAAAGTAAAACAAATTTTTTGTCCATGTTTTTGGTGGTTGTTGTTGTTGTTGTTGTTGTATTACCTGAAACTTATCTTCCCTATGCAGATTATGCAAAGGGCAGGCGCTAAGACAAGCCAGGAGGGGCGAAAAAGTTTCACCCCTATGGTTGAGACTCTTCGTCCAACATTAATAACGTTGGCAACCTTTACCGCTAGAGTGTTCACTGCATGCAGTGTCCACTCATTCCGAGGTTTTTGGTGGTCCATGTGACTTCGAAATTTTTTGTGTTCTTCAGCCTATTAGCATTGTTAAAACATAGTTTTTAATATATATGGCTTAGGCTACAGGGCAATGGCAAGCTTGGCAGCCACTTTGTAGATTGTAATTTAACATTAAAACATTTTTAACTAAGCACTAATACCCAATTACTTTTTCAATAAGGTCAAAATTAAAAAACTTCTGAAGGTAGGGTAGTGCATTTAATTTTGGCACTTTTCCAAATTGGGCATTTTTGATTTTGGACTATATCTTTGGTAATACTGGACGGAATGCAACGTTTGAAAGCTCAAATGAGAGCTAATTATATGTAGATGACTGTCGTGAGCTTTTTATTTGTTATGTTGATATTTTTATGTGAAATTGTGTGATTTATAAAATATAAAATTGTTACTCGTTTTTAGAACATGGGCATTCCATAATTACGCAATAAATTGGTTGAAAAATTAAACTGTTCTGGTAAAATTTAGTCTATTTTCCAAATTTTTAGTCCTCATGGTTCAACATTGCGTTTGTGGTCAGCAATCGTTATAAAATAAAATAGTGTAATTTCGGCACACACATTGCTGTAGGTAAAAACGGGTTAAATTAAAGTGGTTGAGTGTTAAATTGTAGTTATAAATAGTTAAAAGACAACGTTTAAATGTGTAGGGGTCATAGCACGGCACTTAAGCTCGATTAAAAGAGTCCTTTTTAAAAGTGCCAAAATTAAATGCACTTTTTCCCAAATTTTCCTCATTTTGATACCATCTGGCATTTAAGCTGTAACTTTTTGCCAGTTACACGTTGAACAACAAGTAGAAGCTTAAATTAAAGAAAACTGTCTGGAGATAATGATAGGCTTTTAAATTTTTTAAAAGAATGATTTTTTGACTGAAAAACAATCAATTGTTTGTAAAGTGCCAAAATTAAATAAGTCCAAAGGACAAAATCCAAAGGGAAAAGTCCAAAGGACAAAAGTATGAATACGTTGTCCTTTGGATTTTGTTCTTTGAACTTTTCCATGCATACATTTAATTTCGGCAATTTTCCATTTTTTTAAAAACTGATTTAATTAAGTAAAAAAACAACTTTCGTACCACACAGTGAAACTTTTATGACGCCACGCAGTATCGTTAATTCTTTTGTGAGCACGTTTTTTTTTTGCAAAATTTTGGTCCAAAGCTTAGTGTACAGTAGTGATGTCCCCCAGAGCTCCGGAGCAATCCCCAAAGCTCTGCCCCATTTTTGTACTAATTTCATGAATAATTAAAGAGTGATGCCATAAATTATTTTATGAAATTTCTTTGCAAATTAAATTTTTTTCAAAACTTATTTAAAACGCTGGATAAAGTTTTAAAAATGCAGATAGAGTAACTTTAAATGTATTTCAAGCTTAAATAAGTTTAAAATCGCTCATTTAAGGAGCAGAGCTCCAGAACTCCCTCCGTTTTAAATGGTCAGAGCTCTGGAGCATGATATTGGAGGGTGGGAACATACATAGGTGAGAAAGGAGGGGGGGGCGGCAGGGTGGGGTCCACCCCCCCCCCCGAGCCTCAAAATTTTGGGCCCAAAATTTTAGATTTTCGTCTAGGGGGGGCCCTCCCCCCAAATTTCTGAATTTTTTACCCCTGACCCCCCTCTAGATTTTGAAATCTGACCCCCCTCCCCTCTCGGGAAAATTTTAGGTACCTTTTTTATACTAAATTTTCTTCCAAAAACCATATATTCATGCTGTTACACCCTTTTTATACATGAATATGGCTTTTTATTCAATAAAATGTAGTATTATCCTATAAAAAGAACAATTATTAAAGTTATTATGGTTTAAAACTGTTTTGCTTTGGGCACCAGACCCCACCTAACCCACCTCTAGATTTCAAAATTTTGCACCCTGGGTTGACCCCCCTAAAAAGCTAGGGGGGTCCAGAGCCCCTGGGATCCCCTTCTAGAATTCAAAATTGCATTCACCCTGGGTAACCACCCCCCCTAGCTTCCCCGACTGTGCTCACCTATGGGAACATAACTAGTGTACAGTAACTTTCATAGGTGAGCACGGTCGGGAAAGCTAGGGGGGTGGTTACCCGGGGTAAATCAAATTTTGAATTTTAGGAGGGGGGTCCCAGGGGGGTCCGGACCCCCCCTAGTTTTTTAGGGGGCGTCGACCCGGGGTGCGAAATTTCAAAATCTAGAGGGGGGTCAGGTAGGGTCCGGTCTAATGTCCAAAGCAAAACAGTTTTAAACCATAATAACTTTAATAATTGTTCTTTTTAAGGATAATACTACATTTTATTGAAAAAAAGCCATATTCATGTATAAAAAGGGTGTAAAAGCATAAATATGTGATGAAAATTCACGTTTTTGGAAGAAAATTTAGTATAAAAAAGGTACCTAAAATTTTCCCAAGGTGGGAGGGGGGGGTCAGATTTCTAAATCTAGAGGGGGGGTCAGGGGTAAAAAATTTGGAAATTTGGGGGGGCCCTAGATTTTCATCTAGGCGGGCCCCAAAATTTCGAGGCTAGGGGGGTGGACCCCACCCTGCCTCCCCCCCTTTCTCACCTATGGTAACTTTTGTAAGCAAACCCCTAAATTTCTCCACCTTTAAAGGACTATTTACCCCCAAATTTAAGCATCCCCCAAATTTTATTTTATAAAATTTAATATTGGAGCTAAAAACTGATTAAAACAAGTTTTTTTAAACTGGACCCCTTGACCCTTTCTATATTTCAAACTGATTGATAGCCAGCTACTTCTTGCTTCCAGGTCTAATAACTTTTTAATTTTTTTAGTCTTTTTTAAATTTTATTCTGCATTTTTTAAAAATTTAAAAAAAAAAAATAAAAATTTATTTACCTTTAGTTTGGAAATGCTGACCCATTTAAAAATAATGTTGCCTCACAAAGCCTCTTATTGAAAAAAACTGCACAAAATAAAGACAACTAAATCTTTAGAAATCACTTAAAATGGATATCATGTCAAATGGTATAGAGCAGAGTGGAAAGTAGGGATTTAAAACTGCAAATTATATGGGATGAGCGTTAAATTTTTTAAAATAAAAATGTATTTTTATGTTGGTTTGTTTTTATATGCCCATTTGTAAAGAAGAAAAAACTAAGTTTTCATCTCCAAAAAATGGCGCACAACACCAAAAAGACTTCAGTGACATCTGATATTGAACAACTGCAATCAAAGGTATCGGACCTTGAGCTGGAGCAGGAAGAACTTCTTGAAAGAACTAAAATTCTGAAAAAAAGGTCAAAACAAAGCTTCAGCCATCAATGCTGACATGATTGCCAGTATCTGCTCCAAAGTCATCCAAGAATTATTACTATGGATGGAGTCAAGAATGAAGAAGGCTGAAATCCAGAGGGAGCATTCAACAGTGGCGGTTGTGGCTGGCCTAAACGAATCCACCAACCAACAGGAAGATCACAATAAAGCTCACGCTTTGGTGGAGGAAGTAATTGACAACACTAGTGAATTAAAAGAAACGGTTGTCAATTGCTTCCGGATAGGAAACAAAATCCCTGGAAAGCCAAGGCTCCTTAAAATAAAATTTGTCAACAACGCCACCCGTAAAAAGTTTGTTTGTTTTAATGGCAAACTTTGCAAATCAGAGCTTTTAAAAAACATATATGTGAGGCCTTCACTTACTAGTGACCAGCGCAAAGACCAAATGTTACTGTTCGCCAAAGCTAAGCAGTTTTGAAATGAAGACCGAAAAGTTTTTGTCCCTTATAGTCAGGGACGTAGCCAGGGGGGGCGGGGGTGGCGGCCGCCCCCCCCCCCCCGAAACGGTCGGACAGGAGGAAAAATAAGGATAGTGGTTGGGCGGGGGGAGCGGCCGCCCCCCCCCCCCCCCGATGCAAGAAGCCTTGTTAACTCCTTAGACGAGCTTGATGTTCTGATTTCAGGTGGTGATTCTAACTATAGTTTTGTTGACATATGCTTTATTTGTGAAACATGGCTCACTGAAACAACTACTAATGAAATGATCACAAAAAATAGAGAATTTAATGTTTATCAAAGGGATCGACAGCA
>JASAMX010029456.1:0-12102 GCA_030248175.1 Microlaimidae sp. YZB2_3
GGAGCGAGTCGGCGGGAGCGAGTCGGGCCATACCGGGGGTTGCGTGTTTGTCTACAACTCTGTTCACCTCTGCTAAATTCTGTTAGGTTAAAAATATTGCGGTTTTAAATATAAACTCTATAAACTTTATTATTTTTTATTAAAACAAACATTTTTTGATAAAACACCTTTAAAAAAATACTTAAATATTTACGAAACTAAAAATGTAAATAATGCGATTTTGGCGATATTTTGAAGTTTTCGCGAATATATTTTTACAAAAATTTGTTTTTTTTTAATCTTTGTTTGTTATTTTAATTTAGTATGTTTTCAATAAAAAAATGATTTGACTCTCGATTTTTTAATTAATCCTAATTTTTGAATATTTTATGTAAGTATACCTGCCAAATAAGTTAATTGCTGAATTATCTTTCAAAATTTAAAGTTAATCCATAAATAATTGATAAAAAAGTAATTAATAAAAGCTGCGTTGTGCATCCTCGTAAAAACTGGATATGATAAAAAAAACTTTTAAAAATTCTATCCACCTAAATATTTTATTTTCAAGCATTTTAGGTGTTTTTCCTTCAGAAACAGCTTGTAAATCACTATTGTTTTGTGTTTTGCTATTATTACATTTCTTTTTTTTGAGTAAATAGACAAAACTTGTTGGTTTTCAGCAGTTTTAATGGGATTTTTTTAAAAAGTTATAAACAAAAAAATATTTTATTATTTAATTTAAGAGCTCTAAAATAATATAGTATTCAAATGTCTAACATACATTGAAGCCCGTTTAACACTGGAGTGCTTGGTGCTAGATGCTATATGCTTTTAATACTAAATGCTTCAAAAAATATCGGTGTTATTAAGAAACATGATAAATTTTAAACACATGCAGACCGAAAAGAGTGTTATTAGTTTGTAGAATGGCAGTTGATAAAAATCATGTTCACAACAGATTTTAACAATCGCGACATCGCCTTTTTGATATTTGTAGTTTTATAAACAAATAAGCTGGCCATGAAAAATGCTCTAAAAATAGTGTTGAAAAAAGGGCGATTTCCATCCGGGCGTTTGTTTAGACAGAAAAGACAGTCCGAGATGTACGTATATGCGTTTGTGCAGTTATGGCATTAAACAAAACAATTAGAAACAGAGAATATTTTTTAATTACCGCAATTTTACAAAACATAGAAAATTAGTCAACTTTATTCCTTTAAAAAATTCAATTTTTCGTCAAAAATAAGTGATTTGATAAATAATTGTTAAAATTTGGTATTCAATCTCTGATTGTAAACCGTTTTTGCTAAAAATTTTATATTATTTTATTGTTAAATATTTGATTCAATATTGCAAATCATCAAGGTCAATTGGGCTAGTTTCAAATATTGCCGCTTTTGTAAGTTTGTCGCTTTTCCCGTGTTTGGGAACCCACCTGACTAATGTTTTAATCACAGAAAAATACATCCTTTTGCTGAAAGTTTTGTAATTCGAATGTTTTATAATTAATCTTTAAATGTTGAACATTTTCAAACAAAAGTTACAATAAACTCTGTATAACTTTGAAATTAGTTTTAAAAGACAAATCTATTTTACGAAAGGGTAATTCAATACCATAGTTTTGTTCATAAAACTACTAATCCATGACATTGATTATATCTAATCATCGTGCTGTTTTGTTAAAAAAATACAAAATTTATTTAGCATAAACTGATATAAGCACGTTAATTTGAAACAAAGTCACCGTGCAGCAAATGTCGTACTCGTGAAGTATATAATTTTAAACTGAAAAAACTAAGGCTTTTTTATTTTCATTATTTACCCTCATGCCCTTAGTATATACACTTATCAGAAATATTTCAAAAATTATTATAGTACGGGGTCTCTATAGCCACAAGCGGGAAACTTGAAGCCATCGGACATTTTTGCGAACTTGAAGCCACAAACAATAAGAACTTAGAGGCTTTAAATTAAAATTGGTTTGTGCTTAGATTCAGGCCTCACTTAGGCTGAGGTAAACGATTTAGGGATATTTACTTACCGCTTCAAGTTCGAAACTTACGTTTCCACCTTCCGTACTTACGGCTTCAAGTTCCCTATTTTTGGTTCCAAATTCACGCTCCAAGTTCCCATCGACCCTAAATCATTATTATGACTAATAATTATTCATTTAATTTATTCATGATAATTTTAACCCAGTTCAGAGAGAAAAAATATTTTTAAATGCAAAATTCACACCCTCAGTAAAATGTAACAATGAGTTGTCCAGCATAAAGATGTATATGTGCTTTTTTTAAAAAAATAAATAAGAAGTTTTCCATATAGTATTTCTTCTAATAGTAGCCCTGCTTCTAATAGTAGCCTACTCTTTTGCATCCATTTAAAAAATAGTAGCCTAGTCTAATAGAAAGACGCCTAGGCTATTATTAGAAGACTGCACACAATTTTCAGGGCGGTTTGTTGCGCACGAATTATTTTTATTGTTGAAGTTCGCTGCGCAAAAATTCAACTTAATCAAAATCAAAACTATGGCTAACGAAAGAGACAATGTCGATAGTGACCAACACGCAGGGGCGTAGCCAGGGGTAGGGCCAGGGGGGCACGGCCCCCCCAAATGGACCCTTTGGCCCGACCAAATCAGAGGACAAAAAGAATATAAAACAAGAAAGAAAAAGAGAGAAAAAAATTATCACAAAAAGTTAAAAGACTACAACTACGATCAAAAAAACGAAAGCTATCAAACAACAACAAAAATCAAGACAAAATCATACATTCAAGACCAAAATCCTAAACATATTAGCTCTCTATTGGGATTTTTATAGAATCGAGAAAACAGGCAAAAGCGCAAGAAGCAAACGCAGCAAAATCGCTCAGAAACAAAACATCAAAGCAAGCAAAACACCCAAAAAAAGCATCAAGAGACATATTAAAAACAATTAAACAAAAAAGGCAAGACGAGAAAAAACCAAAAATTAGAAAAAATTTAGATCTAAAAAACAAAAGCACAGCGCAATCACAAGCAAACAAAATCAATTTAGTTCCCATCGGCTCATCATACTATATACAATATAGAAGTCCATATTTACCAAAATCATACATCAAAAAATAGAAAAAACATCTTATAGCAAAATCAAACACACCTTTCATTATAGCTTAAAAAAAAGCCACCTAGCTAGCACCCACAAAACCCTTTAGCAACAATTAAAGAAAACTTTATAAGCCAATCAAAAATATATTTTCATACCAATCGAAGTACAAATATACTTATTAATCTAACTACCAATTTACAAACTCAAATACCCACCTAAAAATCGAAAAAAAAATTTAAAAAAACAACTATTAGAAAAATCAATATAACAATTATTATTTAGTTCTAGTTAGAACAATAAATCGAAAAACAAAAGAAAGCTAAATCACAATCTTCATTGTCCAACTTCAATTTCAATCTTCAAAATTTTCATCTCTTCAACAATCCTAGCATTAAACATAGTTAATTATTTACAAATTTTCAACATCATACATCACACAAAGTCATTACAAACTCAAACCTTCAACCAAATAAATCTAAAAATAACCACAAAAAAGTCCACCGTATACTATAAAAATTACAATTCAGAAATCTCAAATCAATTACACTCAAATTACCAATATAGTTAAATTCAGCTCATAAACTCGCAAACTAAATCAAAACCTATTCACAAAGCGTTACACCAAAATCTAATACACATAGCCAAAGTTCTAAAATATAAATAAATTCTCTATAATTCAAAAAATAAACACTAAACAAAATATAAATAATAAAATATAAATAATCAAAATCAACATAAAAATAAATTAGAAAAAAAACCACTAAATATAAAATACTCAAGAGTAGCTAAGCCAATACTACCCTCAGACAAGAGTAATCCCAAATTCTTTATTTTACCACAAATTATAAATCTATAATTAAGATAGAATATAGCTCATAATATCTACCTTTAGAAAAATATTCCAAGAATTATTATAGAATCCACAACAAAATACAAAACAGTTCTCAATTAAAAAAAAATCAACCATAAATATCAAAAGAAAAAACAAAGACTCAAAAGCTTTACATACAACACAAATATCAAAATCAGCATCATCAACCACCAATATATCTATCTTCTATTAAATACCAATCAATACAATCAATCTTAAATATCTAAAAAATCAAAATTTAATAAATAAAAGAAATTAAACAAATCTCACAAAAAAAAAAAAATCTTAAATTCAAACTCCACCTACCTAGCTCACTCCTCAAACCACTAGACCACTAACATCTCTAACTCTCCAAAAATCCTACTATATATTCGCAAGAATCAATTATTTATTCTTACAAAATAAACAAATAGTACATATTTAAAAAATTATATTTCCTTATACACATTTACACTCAAAATTAAAGAAATAAATAATTAATTCAATCCCTATAATAAATACAAAAACCCATAAAACTAAACCAAAACAAAACAACACAACTCAAATAATAAACAGAAACAAAACAATTCTAACATAATATAAAAAAACAAATAAAAAACAAATAAAAAATATCAATCTAATAACAACAAAAAAAAACAAAACCAACACCAGCCAAAACATAACAAATATAAAAAAAAAGAATTATCTACAAATAGCAAAAATATCTAGCAACAAAATTCCCATCCCCCAAATCAAATTCCTAAAAAAATCACCAAATAAAAAACAGAAAAACAACAAAAAACAATCAATACCAACAACCATCATTACTATAAGCAAAAAATATAAATATTCCATCCAAAAAAACATCAATCTAATAAACAAAAATCAATCAAAATTCAAAAAGACTCAATCACCAAAAAAAAAAAAACACAAAAAAGCAAAAAAACCCTCCACTCAATAATCAACCAAAAAGCATATACATATCAAACAAAATCAACAAAATTTCAAAAATATATAACAAAAAAAATACTCCAAACATAAAACAAAAAATCTTCAACTATAAAACAAAAACAACCCCAAAAAAAAATCAAAAAAACCAAAACAAACAAAAAAAATCAAAACATCAAAAAATCAAAACCCCCCAAAACCAATCCCCCCCCAACCCCCTACACTCAAAACCCCCACCTCCACCTCCTCCCACAACCATCCAACACGGTTAAGATCATTGTCATATAATGCAAATAAAATTTTGTTAAATAGTTGATAGAAAGTATTTTGTTTGCAAAAATCGTTTTTTGAACACTATACCCGCGTGTCATTTCTTTGATGAAAAAATAATAGCCTAGCCTACCTTTTTATAGTAGGCTACCTTTTTACACCAATTGAAAAAATAGTAACCTGGGCTACTATTAGAAGAAATACGGTATAAGACTCTAAACTTGCCAATGCCAGAAAAATTTTGGCAAGATTGCTACCAATCTAACATTTCTCTGTGCAATCTTTATACTGACGTTTTTACTCAGGAATCATATACGCAAACTTGTCTGACTCAGATAGCAGCAATTCCTACTTGCGGATTTTGCAAACGAAGACTAAGTAGCACCAAAAACAGAACCGAACAGGACATAACACTGAGAAACGGTAAAGGAGAAATAAAAAATAATACAGAGCAAAAAAACCATTGATGACAAAGCGATTCGGCAAGCCAGAGCGATTTTTAGATTCGTAGATTTTAGGTCTTTTTCAAGCGAGCTCAACCGGAAAATCATTGGCGCAAAAAGTTTCCAAAATTCAAAAGAGCTGGAAGGTGTCCCATACGACAAAAAAAAAAAAGAAGCAATCCGCGCAATGAACAAAAAAACAAAAAAGAAAAAACTCTGGAAATAAAGAAAACTCCTATTTAGAAGCGCAGATAATAGATAAACAGAGAATATAAAAATAAGGAATAAAACAAGAGCCAAAGAAAAAAAAACTAACGCTAAAAACAAAAACAAGTATCTAATATGCCGCAACCTCGCAAAAAAAGAAAAGCGCCGTATCGACAATAAACATATGCTAACCGAGATCCAACTAAGAAATGGAAATCTAAATCAGTTCAGCAAGAATTTGAAGCGATAAGCGGAGAACTGAGGAAATTCTCAAATTAAAAATCTCATATCCAAGTAATTTAATAAAAGAAACAGGAAAAGCCAAAAACAAAAAGAAAACTCCTGAGACTCCAGCTATACTTTTCGAAAATGCCCAAGTCTGTAGAACCATAATGACAGTATAAAGTCTTGACCTGATAAGCTCCATAAGCTGGAACAGCAATAGTATACCGGATAAAAAAAGAGTCTCAAGACCCTTAAACTACCTCCATTTAAGACAGTATAGCTGCAAAGCATGGAAAGCTGTATATGACCAAATTCATTTTAAAAAGCAAAAACTAATACAATCTACATACTTGCAAAATCACACAGCTCACAGCTATAGAATCTTAACGACGACAAAGCGGAAAATAATTACTATAGAGCATATGATCAGTAAATTTGACACGTCTATTAGAAAGATTTTAAACGAAAGTAACGATGGGAGATCCTTTGCACTCAGCTTTTTGCTAAATCGAACACAAAAAATAGATCAAGAAAAGGAATAAGCAAAGAGTCGCAAGAGCTCCGTTAGCCCTTACTTTTTTACTTTTTATAAACGAATCCTATGAAGACCTAACGTCACGGCAAGCGTCCGAGAGAAACGACCAGGCGAAGAAAAAAGAAAACAATCAAAAGCAAAGGAAATAAGCCATCCAAAAAACAAAAAAGCAAGCCAAAAGGCAGGGCATAGATATAACCTCTTTATTGAAGACTCAATATCAACGAAAAGAAGCGCGACAGAAAGCAAACAGTAACGATTCACACGTATCCAAAATCTGCGTAAAAATCAAACAAATTCGTTAAAACTAAAAACGAACGCTCTACGACCCCACAAGCACCAGCCAAAGACGACTCCAGTGCCTCATATCTAAAGATATAGAACTTAGAAACAGCGACCTACTAAAGATATCAGGCAACAAGAAATATAAACTCTACGCGAAAAATCTCTCGAAAGATAGCAACAAACGTCTAGAAACAACCAAGAGAAATCACAGTTAAATGAGAACAAGCAAAACAACCAAAAAAAAAATAGACAAAGCACAAAAGAAATACCACCAAGAAGCCAGATAAACACCCAAAAAACAAGCAGCACACAAACAAACAAAAAAAGAGCCAAAAAAAAAAGACAAAAAACCCCACCCCTACTAATCCAAACAAATAACAAAAAACAAAAACCAAAAATCTTACAAAAAAAACAAACCCCAACAAACAACAAAACACACACTAACACTTCTAATGAAACAAGCTTTATAGATTAGATAGGGAACAAAAAGATACACAGCACAGACACACAGACACGCGTATATATATATATGCAGGTAAGTTGGTCTTAAACGGAAATCACTAAAAGACCAAATACTACCCTTTGAAGTGCGACGTAAAGGTACAATTGAATATTACTAAGAATCCTTCATATTACTTTTGTATAATCGGTTTATAGTTAGGCAATCGCAACTTTACGATTTCATATTTTATAATTTTTCAGATGATTTCATATTTTGTTTTTGTTTTTTTGTTTTGTAAATTTTCCATAAGTACGAAATCTTTTTTAACATTAAAAATGTAAAAATTCCCAAAATTCAACTCTTTTTTGATCATCCCTCAATTATGTGTCTTTTCATTGTCACGAATCCGAAACGATCCCAATAAAAAAGTGACTAAGGTTTTGTGGAAAATGTGCCAAAAGTTTTTTAAACAGTTATTTCAAAGCCGCCCGAATCTCTAAGCGACCGGCTGGAAAAATCACATATCGGGGTGGGGGTGTTCCCAGTTCGCTGTAAACGCCTTGGCTTCGCTGAGTAAATAGCACGACTTTACTCAATCGGTCTCCTTGAAGAAAGTCATTCAGGTGTTTGTTTTCTTAAAAACTCGAAAACTGCAATTTGACTGTTTTGACGGATGGCGGCCGACAATATACTAGATCGAACTGTGGCGCCTTCAAGGCGTTACTATAGGTTTTTTCCCCGTTATATTAAAAATATATTCGTTTAAAAAAGACTGTTTTTAGCGTGGAATTAGTATTAATATTTATCACCTTGGCTATTTTCTATTCTTTTATGCTTATGATGTGTCTTTATTGCGGGAAGTAACCAGTTTGACTCTAGCACTATCGATAAAATTTCGTGAGCGTTTCAGACTGAGATTCACAAAGCGGGGTTAGTCCCGTGTTAGTTAATCCCGGACTAATTACGGTAGAATCCCAGACTAATTACGGTAACACAGTAATACCGTAATTAGTCTGGGATTATACCGTAATTAGTCCAGGATTAACTAACACGGGACTAGCAGGGGACTAACTCCGCTTTGTGAATCTTGGCCATAAATTTTTGTCACAAATTTTCTTGCGCTGTGAAATCGCGTGCTTTTACTTTAGGAAAGCCTGATTTTATACAGGGAAGACTGATTTTATTCCCCTTTACGGAATTTTGTCTATAGACAAGGCCAAAGTGGTGCAACGTGGTTTTCTGAAATAAACTGTGTTCTACAGCCAATATAAAATTCAAAAGGCCCAATATGTAGGCCTACCTTAATTTTTTTAAATTTCTTAATAAAACATTTTTTAAGGAAAAATTTAATAAAAAATTTTAAAAAACGCATGTTTTTGAATATAAAAACACCGTAAATTTATCAAGGGCTACTTGATTTTTTTACCGGACCATAAAAACAGGGTAATTTCGGACATTGACTGTGTAATATTTTTTAGCTTCTGATCCAGCCAGATTATAACGTTATTATGTCCATGTGTCTTAACGAAATCCCATCAAAAAAAAAGTTTCACTAGACGACATATTCTGGTACTCTGTAATTGTATTCTCGCACAATATTTTTATTTCAATATTGAAGTAATTAAAAACAAGACATTTTTATGTACACTTTTATTATGTTTTTTTATTAAGTTTAAAAAATTTTTGACATACAGTAATTATATTGAAACGGAATTAGCAAGAATCATTCGTTTGTTTTTTGTTTTTTTTTTAATCTATGTTACTTTTAATTATGATTTGTAAAAAAGGATCAAGTGTTTTTTTAAAAATTATATGTTATTATTAAAATATTTTATAAAAGGCTTCGCACCGTAACAGGGTTTTGGTATTTATTCTATTTGTATCAATTTAAATTTACTATGACTCAAAATGTTTCAATACAAAAATATTTGCTTATAGATTATGAGGTATGAGAAATATTTGATCTTTGTGTTAAGTTTATTCTAAAAAATGCTAATAATTTTTTTAATCTTCCGGGAAAAAAGGTTAAAAACATATTCTCAATAAACAAGCTTTAAAATTCAATTTTGAAGGTAGACAGACAGGCAAAAAGTTTTGAAGTGTTATTTTCCCTCGAAATTTGACGAGTATTTGTGACGTTGGGTTTTCTTAGTTGTTTAATGTTTCACAAGAGCAATCGAATATCTATGGGAATCAACGAGTTTTTAAAGCATTACATGATTTTTAAGCATCACGATTTTGTATCGCGTTGTTTAAAACATTTTAACTGCTTCAAAACTCTAATTATGTAAAAAGCTACACATTTATTGTCGTTAAAAGGAGTAAAAATTTAGATATTTTAGTCAGTAATAAATTTGATTCTACAAAATAAAAGAAGGACGATCAAAAGTTTGATTATTATTTATATTATTATTATACAGTAAAACTATATGCTGATTTTAGATACAAAATACTCAAATGTTGGGTTTTTTGGGTATCTTTACAGAAAATTTTTCTTCAAGGGAATGCTTTGTAAAATGTTGCTAAACAAGATTTCTTTGTAAATAACCATTAGTTTTTGTAAAATGCTATATTTATAAATGTATACATAAAAATTTTAAATCGTCAAGTTTTTTTTTCAATTTTTTTACCCGCCAATATTTTTGCTATTTTTAAAAAAAGCCACCTCATTAAGCCGCTATGCACTGTTATTAAAATTCTAGATTTACAATCGTATAAAGTTAATTCTACAATGACAGCGAAAGAAAATATATAAACGAAAACCCCACGGTAAATCCCAAACTTTCCTTAGTGTCTTGATAAACATAAAAATATTATTAGATATTTTGTTGGATTTCATTTGAATTATTGATTTTATTTAATGTCCCTTTTTAAATACCTAATTATAAGAGTACCCTTTTTAAATACCTAATTATAGGAGTATTTTAAATTTATTTAATGTCTCTTATTTAAAATACCTAAGTATGGCAGTATTTTAAAGCCAAGATTTTCCCGTGATTTAAAACGGGGCGGTGTTGTTTCCCGTGATTTGTTTGCTTTGACTTAGCTTGGTCCCCCGTAACAACCTCTTCACTAACTGAGATAGAGCCGGACGAAAAAATTACACAAAAGTCCACTCTTCAAAGGGAGGGGAGGGGTGGCACACTCTTCAAATTTATGAAGAGACTTTCTATAGGCAGAATACTACATGGTTTATTATGTTTAATTACTGTAATACTCGCACATATTTTTAGAATCATATAATATGAATAATATGCTCCATTGATGAATCTCACTTAGGAAATAATTTGCATACAGCGTGTTTTAATTGTATCCACCGTCTATCGTTTTTGAGTTTACTGGTCTTTGCCGACGGTGTAAGCAAATTAAAACACGCTGTGTGTTATATATTTCTTACATGAGCGTCGATTTGATTAATGGGCCAGTTAATTTGCATATTATAAAGTTTTAAATTTAAAGTTTATTGATTTCACATGAAGCAGGATTCGAAAGGCCGATGTTACTCAGCACTAACTGTACAACCAAATACTACGCTAAAATATAATGATGTGTTAGTACTATTAACGCGCAGTTCCCGGGTTTTCCCGCTGTGGTATTTCATAACAAAGCGGTCAAACAGGGGTTTCACCGCGAAATAAAAATGCTTTTTGTCAAAAACAGGTGATGTTCAAAGCAAAACACTTTTAAACCATTATTTGATGATGAACTCTCAATTTTTCAAAATAAAAAATTTTAAGTTTATAAAAGTATTGATTTTGTATAAAAATTCGCATTTTGAGTGAAAAAACTTTTTTAGGAGGAAGAAGTCAATATAAAAATTCCTAAAGGGTCATGGGGTAAATTTTTTTTTCATATTTGCAGAAAAATGGAACTCCCCCCCAACTAATTTCTTCCAGGAGACCCTAAGAAAGGTGGAAATCTTAATCATATTAATTTAGGAATAATGTTTTATGTTAACTGAATACAATGTTATTCATCGTATTCAGTTAAGTCAAAGAAGTTAAAGTCGTAAGACAAGCTGTCCAGTGTAGTGAAAGCAAATCATTACAGTTTTGGTGAACAGGTACAGACAACAAAATATGACTTAACGGAATAAAATGACATAATAAAAAAATTCAACAGTTTAATCTAACACTTAAACTTTTTAAATTATCATGCATTACTATAGAAATAGCGTCAGAAAACATAAAAATTCTAGGAATCTTTTTTAACAAGCTATGTAACTTAACATTGAAGCCAAAAAACTTGCTTTGAACAAAAAAAGGATTTATTTTTTTTGAATTAGCATGGACATTTCTCCTATCCATTCTTAGCATGGATTTTAAGAATGCCCGAAAAACAATTACCCTACTTAAAAATATTTACAATTTACACCATTACTACTAATGTTTGTGTAAGAACGTTCTTCCTAGCTTTGATATTATTCATCGCCTGGTAGTGTGCGTCACCCCTCGGACGGGGCGCGAGACCGGTCCCGTCCCGCCTTTTGATCCGACTTGATTCACGCCGGAGGAATGGGATCAGCTTTTCTCAACTCACCAGCTTGTCCCTCGTTTACCCGACGATTACGATCCAAGAATCGCCTTACTTCTTCTCCGATCCTGTCCTGTTTCTCTATGCGTATACTAATGGACGCTTACGCTATGCTGTGTGTAAAGAGTATGGCGACGAAAGAATAAAAAAACACATAGTTTTTTTAATGTTATCCACTGAATTTTTCGTAGAGTTGGACAACAGCGAAGTAGGGATATTTGTAGGAGGTTTATGTTTTATTTTTTTTAATTGCTGGGAAACATTTCTTTAAGCAATACGTAACTGAACGAAGAACA
>JASAMX010029458.1:0-42286 GCA_030248175.1 Microlaimidae sp. YZB2_3
CAAGTTTTTGCGAGTGCGGATATGAGTGAGATGGGCCTGAATGATTGGCTGTTGTTGATGTTTTTGTTTGGTTTTGGGATTGGGATGTAGTTGGAAAGTTTCCAACTGTGTGGTATTGTGTTTGTGTTAATGATGTTGGTGTAGAGTTTTGTGATGTATTGTAGTGCTTTGTTGCCTAGATGTTTAAGGTGTTGTATGCATAGGTCACCAACCTTCGACGGCTCAGGGGGGGGGGTCCACACCCCGGGGTGTGGAGGTTTTTGACCTCCAGGGGGGGGGGGGGGGGGTCACACCCCGGGATGTTTTTTTGAAAAAAAGCAGGGGGTGGTCACACCCCAGGGTGTTTTTTTTTTTCTGACCAAAATTGACAATTTTTTGACGAAATTTGACCATTTTTTAAGCATTTTTTGGGATTTTCTGGTGGGGGGAGGTGGTCAAAAATGGGCCTTAGGGGGGGGGGGGGTCAGGGGTTCATGGGGTCGATTGGGTGGGAGGGGTCAAAAATGGGCCTTAGGGGGGGGGTTAGGTCTCAGAGGCCGTAGGGGGGGGGGCCCCCCCCCCCACCCCCCCCCCCCCCCTTCGGTGACCTATGGTTGTATGTTTGTGTTGTCAGGCCCAACTGAATTGTTTGTTTTGCTGTGTTGTATTGCTGTGATTGTTTGCTGTACTGTTAGTGTGATGGGTGTGGATTTTAGTTGTTTAATTGCGCGTGTGATTTTGCGGTATGTTTTATTTGTTTTGTGGGTTGTGGATTGTGTAAACTGTTTGTTGAAATGTTTTGCTATGCTGTGTGGGCGAGTGATTGTTTTTGTGTTGAATGTGATTGCCCTGAGTTGAGTTGTGCTATTGTGTTGTATAGTTTGTATGAGTTGTGTTTGTGAGTAAAGTGTTTTGTGATGTGTTGTTGCCAGATGTTTGCTTTATGTTCTGCTATTTGTTTTTGTATTTGTTTGTTTAGTTGTTGTATGTTTGGATGTTTGGAGTTTGTTTGTCTGAGTGCGTTGCGTTTTTGTGTGAGTTGTAGAATATGTTGTGGTAGTGGCCTGTTTGTGTGCTTAATGTGACCTTTGGGAATATATGCTTTGTCTGCTTGAATAATGAGTTTTGTGAATGCTTTGTTTGCTTGATGTATGTTTGTGGTGGGTGGGAGTGTTTGAATGTTGTCTTCTATATATGTGGTAAAAGCTTGCCAGTTTGCTTTTTTGTAATTTGTGAATGTTGTTTTGGTGTGATGTTGTTTTGGTGTGTGCATGTTTAGTGTTGTGAGTATTGGTAGGTGGTCTGAATTGAGTGCATGTAGTGTTTGCCATGAGTGGGTGTTGTTGATGTTTGTTGAGATTGTTGTGATGTCTGGAGATGTTTGTTGCTGGTTTGTTGCTATTGGCTTGCGTGTTGGTGTGTTTGTGTTGAGTATTGTGTGTTTAGAGTTTAAGATGATGTCCACTACTGCTTCCCCTCTACGATCTTCTATGGGAGAAAACCATAGAGGGGAGTGAGCGTTTATGTCGCCTGTGATGATTGTGTTGTCTTGCTGAGTGAGTTGGTGTATGATATGAGTTGTGTCTGCTATTTGGTTGTTTTCTGTTGTTGCTGATTGAGTGTCCCTTGGAGGGATGTAGATGTTTGCAATGTCTATGTGTTGCTTTTGTGTTTTGTGTATGCGTGTTATGAGTAGCTCTGCAGTGTTGTGTGTTTGTTGTGGAGTTTGAGTAGAATTGAGTTGGGAGAAGACAATGTCTTTGTGTATGTATGTGAGTAGTCCTCCCCGGTTTTGCCTTGTCTGTCTTGTCTGCATGCGGTGTAGTCTTGTAGTTTTGGTGTATTTGTTTGCGATGCTTTGAGTTTTGTTTCTTGTACTGTTATGATGTCTGCTTGAGTTTTGTTGGCGAGCATTTGTAGCTCTGTGATGCTTGTGTTAATGCCGTTAATGTTTATTTGTAGTATTTTTAGTTTTGATTTGGAGTGTTGTGCGTTAGAGTTGTTATGTGTTTGTTGTGTTGTGGTGTTGGTTGTGTGTGCTTGTTGGTTGTTATTTGTGTTGTGTTGTTGTGTTTTGGTGTTTGTTTGTTGTTTTGTTTTAATGATTGCAGTTTTTTGTGTTTGGTGTAAAGTGTGTAATTGGCAAGACCATGTTGGTTGTTGTTTGTTTTGTTTAGGTGTGGTTTGCCCGCATTTTGCATGAACCCAGTGTGGTGTGTGTTTGTTTTTGCATTGTATTAGTGTTTGTTTGTTAGTAATGTTTGTATTGCAAATTTTACATGTGCCGTATGTTATTGTGACCCTGGGACCAGGGTTTGTTTCAACGTCCCCCGCGCGCAGTATTTGAAGCCCCAGCCAGAGCGCGGGTTTTGGATTGGAGCTTGGCAAAAAGGTGCCAGAGTTGACTGGATTTCTGTGTGGTCCAGATTTGAAGGCGATGCGTTGATAGATGTTGTTTCGCTTCGCTTTGCATTCCCACCTTGTGCACAGTGGCGTGCCCAGGGGGGGCGGGGGGGGGGCGGCCCCCCCCATCCCCCCCAAATCCGGCGAAGCCGGATTTTTTCGTAAGGGGGGACCCTTACGTTTTTTGAATTTTGGGAGAGAAAAAATTTGTTTCTTAAATATTAATACAGAAACTTTCCTGATGCCTTCCAAAAGCATATTAATAGTCAAAAAACCAAATTTTCCCCGCTTCGCGGGTAGTTTAAATTGACAATTTATCCCAGTTTTTCAATTTCAAATTAAATTTGCCGCTCAATAGTTAAGGCATACATGTTAAATAAAACTACTATAAACACTATTAACCTTTTATTAACGTTTTAAACACATGTTTTAAATGGATAGGAATAAAAAAACCTTAAATTTTGTTTTAACTATCATCTGGAATTAAAATTTCTAGTGTATTTTAGCGCTTTAAATTAAAAATTTTCCCCCGGGGGGCATTCTGCCCCCCTGACCCCCCCTGACAAGGGGCTCTGCCCCTTGACCCCGCTGGGGGGCTCTCGCCCCCCAGACCCCCATTTCTGGGGGGCTGCCGCCCCCCAGACCCCCCCTAAGGGCTAGTCTGTACCCCCCCCCAGACCGCCCCCCCCCGAAATGAAATCCTGGGCACGCCACTGCTCGTGCAGGCCTGCCCAGCCGCGGTCTGGGGGGTGTCCTCGTGTCCTCCCAGTCCATTATATGTTTTTTATATGTTTTTGAAGTTAAAACACACCATTAAAAGTTGTTTTTAAATTTTAAGCGATTTTCATGGTTTTTGTTTTCGTAAAAAGGACTCAAATTTGTTTACAGTTTTGTTCCAAAAAAAGAAAAACCCTATAATAAAAATTGGTGCGACTAGTTTAAAAACCAAGGTTACCACGTGAAAGAGCGATTCTTAAACGTTTAGGATGCTAATTTTCACGCATGTAGCTCTAAAGGGTCAAAAATACCGATATTCCAAACACAGCATAGGTGAGCTTGTTTTTGAGAAAAAAAATTCTTAAAAAAAATTTTTAAAATGTCATATTTCTTTTTAAATTTTGGGGTTAAAATAGGTAAAAAACAACTTTTCCATGCTGCTAATTTTTGGCGTAGATTTCATTAAGACCTTTAAATTTGAGTTTTGAGTTGTATTTAAGGAGATATGGTTGGTGTTTTTTTTATACTGAAAACTGTTAAAAAATCGTTCTCTGGTAATGGCGGAAACTTACATTTTGCTTTCTAATTTCTATACAATTTTGTCAGATCTTCTAAATTAATCTTACGATGAAATTGTATTATGACAAAACTATCTTTTGCCTAGATGTCTTTAAATTGGCACATGGACATGAGTATGGGTGAAATTATAAAAAAACTTGTCTTTTGCCAACGGCCAAAGTTTTGTTCAACCCTGCCCCTGGTCATTTCCATCCGGCACGCTTCTTGTTGTTGTTGAATTTCACTCCTATGGTTGAGACTCTTCGTCCAACATTGATAACAATGTTGCCAACCTTTACCGATAGAGTGTTCACTGCGCGCAATGTCCACCCATTCCGAGGTCTTAGCTAAAGGATTTTAAGTCGCCACCTGATTTTAATCTTACATTTAACGTCGTACATGAGCAGCATAGGTGTTCCTGCGAAGCCAGTGGTACATACTCTACACACTATGGAGCTGCATTTTGTCCACTAGTTTGCTAGATGGAAGACTGCCATGCGTAGCCAACGTACAACAACAATCACTCTAGCCATGCCAAGCTGGACTCATTTCTATAAAAGAAAAGATCCAGCAACCAGGTCCAGATGGTTGGTACCCGTAGGCCTGTTGGGTGCTGCCTGAAGGTCAGCACGGTCCTGGTGGCTCAATGGCACCGGCACGCTTCTCGCCTTGCTCACTCCCTCCTCCTACTTTTGTAGGAGATCTGCAACCGCTGCGGGATATTATCATCATCATCATCATCATCATTAAATTTTATTCACAAAATAACAGAAACGCAAATATTAAAATTTAAAAATTTACTTGGCAAGAAAAGTTGTATTTCCCTGGCAGAAGTTTATAAATAAGATTCAGGTCATATTGAAGAGCTTTATCTTTTTTCGCTTGATCGTAGCGCTGTTGCAACTGTTTTTCAAACTAAAAAATAAGTTACTAAAGATAATTCTATCAGAGTGAAAATAGATTAGTGGTAAAATAACCACTTGTTCTTTGAGAAAATATCACGTGCAGAGAAACACATGACGCAACTAAATAATAATTGGTTACATAACCGCCGAAAACTTTTTTTTATTAATTTTTCTCGCTCGCGGGTTTATTGTTTATTTCTTCCTGGCTTAGAGCGCTTACGCCCTTAATTTAATTTCAGCATGGAGAACTTTAGTTTTAATAAACTTATTAGACCTTCACACTGCCCCCTTCCTCTAGGGTTTTATCAGAGTGTGGCAATGGCAATTCTAAACATTATAGGGTTTAAATATGTAATTTTTTTTTGAAACGGGAGGAGTGCAAACTGGGGAGAAAAAGAAAAAAGGAAATAAAGGAGAAAAAAGAGAAAAAACAACAAAAAGAGCGAAATTTATAGGTCAAAATAAATATAGGTAGCAAGCCAGGTATGTAAACTAAAAAAACAACACATTTTTCCAAAAAAAAACACCCCCATATTTTTAAATACAACTTAAAACTCAAATTTAAAAGTATTAATGAAATCTACGCCAAATTAAGCATGGAAAAGTTGTTTTTTACCTATTTTAATCCCAAAAATTGAAAAATATAACAATTTTTGAGAAAAAAAAAATTTAAAAACAAGTTTATCCATGCTATGTTGTGAATATCAGTATTTTTGACTCTTTGAAAATACCATTGCATAAAATTTAACATCCTAAACCATTAAGACTCACTATTTCATGTGGTAATTATGGTTTTTCTTTTTCGTACTAATTTTTTATAATAGGATATTTTTTGATGCTTTTTCCTGAAAAAAAACACCTTGAAAATCACTTAAAATTTAATAAAAACTTTCAAAAGTAATGTTTTAACTTCAGCAACATATGTTTTTTTAAAAAATGCGTTAATTTAATAAAAATAGTTTTGTAGCTCAAAAAATTACAATTATAGGCAAAAAAGTGGAAATGATATTTTTCTAACTTTTTTTCTCTATGTAAAATTTTTAATCAATCACATTGTTACCGCAAAAATAACTTTTGTTGGGTAAGAAAGTGTGTAGATTCCATTAAAACTGAAACTTTAAGTCTAAAATTTTTGCAAGAGTAAGTTTAATATTTAAAATTATCACTAAACAAATTTTTTTCTAATTTTGAAAAAAAAAACACGATTTTTTCTAACTTTTTTTTTCTATTGTGTTAATAAAAAATCAATGTAGTTTAAAATAATTAGGGTATCTGACTTAATTTCGGCCACCAATTTAGGGTGTTAAAAAATTGGCTTATTTTTAAAACAGAAAAGAACTAGCATAAAAGTAACCGGATGAAGGTTGAATAAAGTGTTTTAGCAAAAGTTTTTTATTTAAGTTGTTCTGCATTATCAACATTTTTATACAAAAAGTGTTTTGTCGAAAGGGGGAGCGGGGAGGGGGTCAATTTAGAATTCCAGAGGGGGGTAGGCGTAGGGTATCAAAATTCAAAAGTTTGTGGGGAAGGGGGGGGATCCCTAGATTTTTTTCGAAGGGAGGTCCAAAATTTTGAGACTAGGGCTGGTGGACCCCACTCTTCCCCCTCTCTAAATTTTAAGGGGTGGGGGTGTCGGCTATAATTGGGATTTTTGGTAACCCCCCTGCCGCCCTGCCCACCTAAGATAGCACGCCAGGTCGACTTTGGAGGTTACGGGTTCAATTCCTGTATCGGCCAAATTTTTCAATAAATTTGGCTGTCTAAATTTTTCAATGCCTGGTTATTTTACTTCTACTTTGGGGGGTCGTCTCATATTTGGTGGCTGATACATCTTCTGGGTATGTAATACTAGTGTACCCCCCTTTCTATGGTTAACAGAAAGGGTTCTTGGGGCTGACGAAAGTGTGTGGATTGAATTAAAGAGGCTGAGAGCAGTCCTTTTTCATGGTGGGAAACTGCGACCTTTGTGTCCCTTCGGTAAAAACTCAAAGTGTAAGCCAGGGGCGTAGCCAGGATTTCAGAAAGGGGGGTAAAGGTATATAAATGTCGAGCGCTGAACGGAGCGAAACGCGAGAAAGATGTTTAAAATTGTTCTCTTTGACCCTCAAATTTTTACCTCCGCCAGCCCAAAGGGGGGGGGTTACAACCCCCATAACCCTCCCTGGTTTTGCCCTTGGTGTAAGCAAAATGTTAATAAAAGGCGATTATCTTTCCCTTTTCCTTGTCCGGCCTATGGGGTAATGGATAGCACACCAGAGCAGGGGGCCGGCTGCCTCCTTCCCCCGAAGCGGTCCGACAAGAGGAAAAATAAGGAAAAAATAAAAAACTACGGTACCCAAAAATTATAACGCCATTTTTGATCTATTATGACGCCATCTTTGCCAATTTTTGCCCTTTTTAGCCTATTTCAATGCTTTTTAAGCCTTTTTAGACTATTTTTACTTAAATTTCGCCTTTTTTTTTGTCTTTTTTACCCTTTTTCCATCTTTTTTCTCTTTTTTCGTTTTTACCCTGCTTGCCCCCCCTCGTTTTATTGCCCCCCATAGAAGGGGGCCAGGTTTTTTTTTGGGGAGGGGGTTATACTTATACTGTCTATACCCTCACCCGAAATTCCGATTATAGCCTACACCCTCCCCCCTCCCCCTAAAATTTGGGGGTACGCCTATGCCGGACACCCCCCTTTAAATTTTGGGGGGTCCCAATACTAAAAACGATAAAAATGAGGTATACCCCAAAAAATTTTTTGGGACAACCCCCCCCAATTTCGGGGGTCTGATATAACCCCCAAAATTTGGGAGGTTGCCCACCTATGCCCCCTCCCCCGTTTCAAAAAAATTGCCCCCCCCCCCGTTCTTCCCCCCCCCAAATAAAATCCCAGGGGCAAGTGGCAGTGCACAGGTCTGTATAACCGATTGCAGCTTTTGGCTTTTTATATTTTCATAAGTTTCAGGTAATGAAACCTCAACAAATAAGTGCTCAAACAAGTGCACAGTCTCCATCCTTTTATTAGTGGCTGTGCTCCCCCTCCCTGTTTTAGTCCTCCCCTCCACCTTACACTGACACTCCAAAATAAAATACTAAAAAATGCACTATCTTTTGAACCATAGAAAGTCAGTCCCTTGAATTTTTGGGGGATTATACCCGAACCCGACCCCCAAATTTGGGGGTGTCCCAAAAATTTTTGGGGTATATACCCCAAATACTCCATTTTTAGCGTTTTTGGTAGTGGAATCTTCCAAATTTTGTGCTGGGTATTCGGTCCAGGGTACCCCCAAATTTTAGAGGGGGGGGGGGGAGGGGGGTGTCGGCATACATGGGCAAGTTGGTCCGGAGTGGGGGGGGGGTTAAACCCCAAATTAGGGGGGGGGGGTTAAAATCCGAGAAACGCAAAATACCCATATCGTTTTTTTTTCTGGAGTGCATTTTACCCATATCGTTTTTCGATTTTGAAGGAAAAATAGGTAAAAAACGCTAATTTTAGGTCAAAAAGCCCTTTTTATTGCATTTTTGAGCTTTTTATTGCTTAAAACACTCATTTTGAGCTCAAAACTTAAGTTTGGGGGCAGTTAGAAGTCATTTTAAAGACATTTTTTTTCTTCATTTTTCCAAAATTGGGGGGGGGGTTAACTTTTTCTCCCCCCCCACTTCTGAGTGGGGGGGGGTTAAACCCCCCTTCTCAGAATTTGGGGGGGTTAACCCCCCCAACCCCCCCGTGCCCATGTATGGGTGTCGGCAGTAATAATCGGGATTTTTAGTGGTACAACCCCCACCCAAGTTCCCTTCCTTTTGCACTATGTTTTGGACCTATGTATTTTCGCGATTTTTTTTCATTTTTTAACCCATGATTTTAACGAAATATACGCCATTTTAGACCTACTTTTACCTATTTAGCTTTTTTTACCAATTCTTTACTCCCGTCCCCCCATTTAAACACATGTACTGACCTTGCTAGTCTGCGGACAGCATAGAGCGCCATGTATTTCGTAGTTGAAATCCGCCGTGCTGTAGGAGAAGACGGGGATAGCCTCTTTTTTAATGGCGGACTCCAAGGATATTTCCGGGTCCACATGATCGCCCATTACTTTGGCGTTTGCCGCTTTTAAACAGGCGTGTAAGTCCATCGCCTAGAGGTTAAAAAGTAGGCTAAAAAGATATATTATGTAAAAGTAGGCTTAAATAATATAATATAAAAGTGGGAGATAATAAAACCTAGGCGAAACGTCCCGGGTGGCCGGGCAATAGCAGAGAGGAAAGAAAAAATTTTAGTCATTTTTTTTTCTAGTAAATCTAACTCAGCCAGGTCTTCTCACAATTTTGTGATTTTTGGTGTTATTGTAACTCAACTGGGTTGCAATCACTCTTGTGTTTGTTTTGTCCTTCTTACTGTTTTCTTTATGTATTACTAGAAAAATAAAATCTTGAATCTTAAAGAAATTATTTTTAAGATAAGGTCAATGAAGATCGACAAAAAAAAGCAAAGCCTGAATCGAAGGAAGCAAGGCAAAACAACGAAAAAAAAAAGGGAAAAATGTATTTTTACCCATCCCCCGCAATCAAAACATGAATAAAAGTTGCAAATCACTCTCAAAAAGTATAATTCATTACCAACAACAGTAATCATTTTATCGAAACTTTAGGATAATTTTTCATTTTTTTAATTTAGAAACTGACGAAAAGATTCTAGGAAATTTGAACGCCAGCACTTGATCGCCGAGCATTAGACCGCCAGCATTAGAACGCCGCGCATTTGAACGCCGAGCATTAGACCGCCGAGCATTAGACCGCCGCAGTACACGTTGCTTTAAAAAGGACGTTAAAACTCCCCGCCAAGGTGGTATGAACTCCCCCTAAAAAAAACTAAATAGAATATAAAAAATGATTTTAATATAATATTTAAACAAAGCAATGTTGTTTTAACAATAAACAATAATCAAAAATTTATATTTTTTCTTGAAATTAAAGAAAAAACTTAGTGAACAGTTAGTGTTTAATAATTTACACCATACATGGGCACGGGGGGTTGGGGGTAACCCCCCCCCGAATTCTGAGAAGGGGGTTTAACCCCCCCCCCCACACACTCAAAAGTGGGGGGGAGAAAAAGCTAACCCCCCCAATTTTGGAAAAATGAAGAAAAAATGTCTTTAAAATGACTTCTAACTGCCTCCAAACCTAAGTTTTGAGGTCAAAATGAATGTTTTAAGCAATAAAAAGCTCAAAAATGCAATAAAAAGGGCTTTTTGACCTATAACTAGCGTTTTTTTACCTATTATTCCTTTAAAATCGAAAAACGATATGGGTAAAATGCACTCCAGAAAAAAAACGATATGGGTATTTTGCGTTTCTCGGATTTTTTTAACCCCCCCCCCCTAATTTGGGGTTTAACCCCCCCCCCCACTACGGACCAACTTGCCCATGGATGTTTTGAACCTGTTTTTCCTGAGCCTAAGCGAAACCTAAAAATTAAACCAATTTTTTATGATAAATTTATAATTAATGGTGTTTTTTTAAGATAACTATTTTTTCCTAAGCCTAAGCAAAACCTTAAAATTAAACAAAAAGTTTATACTTAATAGTTTGTTTTGCAAAGACAAAAAAAAAACTAAAACTTTTTTAGGTTTGGGAAGTTTATACTGTTGTAGTGCTGTGTTGAAAATAATTTTCTGTTGTCTGATGGAAATCAAAAATTTGCATAAAATTTATATGGAGTACTGCGGCGGTCTAATGCTCGGCGTTCAAGTACGCGGCGTTCTAATGCTGGCGGTCAAATGCTCGGCGATCAAGTGCTGGCGTTTAAATTCCCGGACAACCGACGAAAAAAGGGGCCATAAAAGGGGCTATTTTTAGAAGAGGGGCGAAAAAAGGGGCTAAGGGCTATTTTAAAATTTTTGGGGCTATCAGCCTGAAAAAGGGGCTAAAAATAGTCCCAAAGGGCTAACCTGGCAAACCTGGAAACAGCCCCTTTTTCGGCTAACAGGAGTTTACTCCGCCATGCACCTCTTATACTCCTGAACAGTCGGAGTATACGGGGGGTTCCCGGAAATTTCGTCTTCTACATCTCGTCTTTCAACATCTCGTCTTCTACATCTCGTCTTCGGAAAACGATTTAAGATTTTTATTTTTCTACTAATACATCAAGACAACAATAGAAAACACAAACACACATGTGATTGCAACCCAGTACATATATAAAGTTAGCGCACGAAATTCGTGCGCGCACAAATTTCCGCGCAAGACAAGAATTTTGAGCCGGTATCGGGGAAAGTCCCAACTGAGGAAAGTCCCAACGTGGAAAGTCCCAACCAATCGATGAAACTCCCAACAGTTCAAATATTAGAAATACGTTTGCAAAACCGGTGTTAAACACGATAATTTTTAAACAACCGAAAATAAATAAATGCATTAAATGAATGATAAATGGAATTATGCAATTTTGTAAACGTACTTTCAAAAATGCAAGTTTCCACCCCAATGAGAATTTTTTTTTGATTTTTGGGTTTTGCTTAGGCTTAGGAAAAAATAAAGTTTTTACTCTTCAGTTTAAAAAGCATCATTAAATACAAATTTACCATAATACAATTTTGCTTGATTTTTAGGTTTTGCTTAGGCTTAGGTACTCAGTTTTTTGAATAAAGAATTTAATAAAAGTTTACCATGATAAAAATTTTGCTTGATTTTTGGCTTTTGCTTAGGCTTAGATAAAAAAGGTTTTCAATAGATTGTTTCATTCGAAAAATAGGAAAAACTTGTCTTTTGAAAAGTGCGTTTACAAAATCACATCCAAAAGACGAGTTTTCCGTATTTAACGCTATATTTTTATTAATTATAGTGTTAATTGACTAAAAAATAAAATGGTGTTTGTTGCAAACGTATTTTTTGATTCTGTTGGGACTTTCCACTAACTGTTGGGAGATTCCACAGTTGGGAGATTCACCCTTTTTGTTGGGAGATTGCTCGGAACCTTTTGAGCCTGTGTATTTGGCAAACACTAACTTCCACCGACTCCGACTCCGACTCCGCCTCAAATTTCTGCAAATTTTATAATGATGTGCAGGTTAGGCGGAATCAACACAAATTCGAGCAAAATGAACAAATTTTAATGCTTTTTTAGTCAAGTTAGCTTTTTTTAAGTGTAAATTTTTAGAAATTCACAATTTTTAACTGAATTATACTATAAAAAGCATTAAATTAAGTTTAAAACCATAAAATTAATAAGTTTGAAATAAAATATAAGTAATTAATTTCAAAAAACTGATAAACTTTGAATTATTATTCTAGTGCAAGACCATGGTTTAGATTGTTTTGTTTGATTGAAGATTTTTCATGTTAATTTACATTTTAGGGTTTTGTTCAGGTTAATAATTCACGATTTTGGGTTTTTTAATTGAAACGTTAGTTCTAACAAATAATTATCAAAGATGTTTTTATGTTACAAAATTTTGCAAAAAAAAATTAAGACAATAAACTTTATTTTTCCTAAGCCTAAGCGAAACCTAAAAATCAAGATAACATCCTAAAAAACTTAAAAAATTCTTAAATGCCGAATTATTTATTACTGCTTAAAGAAAAATAATATTTATTTTGGAATATATTATGCAGAAAAAAATCTTTCCAGACACCAAAAAGATTTTAAAAAATATTGTTGGAAGGTGTTAAAAAGTTCTGCATTTCAAAATCTTACTATTTTTCATTTTTATTGCACGAAAAAGTCATAATTAATTGAACAATGACAAAATTTGCATAATGTTAAGAACTACGGTAAGTTACGGTAGATTTTGGACGGAGTCGGAGTCGGAGTCGGTGGAATTTAGTGTTTGCCTTTGAGCCTGTATATTTTCAGTCGCGCGCACGAAAAAAACGATTTTTGCGCCTATCGCACATTAAGCACAGTACGTGTATAAAGTTAGCGCACGAAATTCGTGCGCGCACGAATTTTGAGCCTGTATATTTTCAGTCACGCGCACGAAAAAAAACGATTTTTGCGCCTATCGCACATTAAGCACAGTACGTGTATAAAGTTAGCGCACGAAATTCGTGCGCGCACGAATTTCCGCGCACGAATTTTAGTTATTGTTATTGGTATATAAATAATTGATCGATTTTTTGGAAAAAATATTATAAAACATTACTCTACGATAATTAAATAGTTTATTTTTGTTTTTTTATTACGAAAACATTTACTTTTTTACACATTAAACTCAGCAACCCAATGAATTATAGAAAACAAAATTTGATTGTTTTGCAAACTAATAAAAAAGAAAATCTACTTCGTTTTACAAAATGCCTTATTATCATATGGAGAAATTTAGTTAAAAACACTGTCCTTATTGAAAATTTGTTGTTTTTTATAAATAATAAATATTCTTATTGAAAATGTTTGAGAAAAAATTGTTTATAAACCCTGGAGAATACAACGTATGTATATTGTTTTTTTGTATTAATAATCAAATAAATAATTCCAAAAAAAAACACAAAAAAAATCAATTGTAAATAAGTGCATTTTAAATGTCATCATGGAAAAAAATATTAATTAAATTATTTGTGTACTATTTATGATAGGTAGAACGAAACCAACTTTCCAAAAAATAGGCATAAACTACGATTAAAACTTATAGGGAGGATGGTTTATTGTTTCCAGGAATAATGTTTCGTTTTTTTAGATTTCCATAATTCGATTTTGATTTTTTAAATATTCTTATTAAACTTCTAGAACCTGTTTAACCTGGTTCAGTTTAATCTGTTCTCGCAATGATATTTTCTTTGGTTATGACGGTGAAACCTTTGTACCACCGCGGCTAAAGGTTGTACCACCGCGGCTTTCACGGTTGTGGTATTTTAATCTAACTATTGCGATATGTAAACTTCACCGTGGTAAACTCCATGTATCACCTATGTCGTACCTAGGTGATATGTAATCATAGATGAACACAGTCACCGAAGCTACGGAGGTCTTTACCCCAAGTAAATGACATTTCATAATCTAGAAGTGGGGTCTTAGGGGGGAGGGGTCGGACCCTCCTGAATTTCTAAGGGGGAGTGGACCTGGGGAGGAAATTTTGAAACCTTGAGGGGGGTCAGGTTTGGTCCAATGTCCGAAGCAATATTTATTATTTATAAAAAAACAACAAATTTTCAATAAGGACAGTGTTTTTAACTAAATTTATCCATATGATAATAAAGTATTTTGTAAAACGAAGTAGATTTTCTTTTTTATTAGTTTGCAAAATAAAATCAAATTTTGTTTTCTATAATTCATTGGATTGATGAGCTTTTTAATGTGTAAAAAAGGAAATGTCTTCATAATAAAAAACAAAAATAAACTATTTAATTATCGTAGAGTAATGTTTTATAATGTTTTTTTTCCAAAAAATTGATCAATTATTTATATACCAATAACAATAACTAAAATTCGTGCGCGAAAATTCGTGCGCGCACGAATTTCGTGCGCTAACTTTATATACGTACTGTGCTTAATGTGCGATAGGAGCAAAAACCGTTTTTTTTGGCAAACACTAAATTCCACCGACTCCGACTCCGACTCCGCCTCAAATTTCTGCAAATTTTATAATGATGTGCAGGTTAAGCGGAATCAACACAAATCCGAGCAAAATGAACAAATTTGAATGCTTTTTTAGTCAAGTTAGCTTTTTTTAATTGTACATTTTTGTAAATTGACAATTTTTAACTGAATTACACTGTAAAAAACATTAAATTAAGTTTAAAGCCATAAAACTAGTAAGTTTAAAATAGAATATAAGTAATTAATATCAAAAAACTGATAAACTTTAAATTATTATTCTAGTGCAAGAACATGGTTTAGATTGTTTTGTTTGATTGAAGATTTTTCATGTGAATTTACAATTTAGGGTTTGGTTCAGGTTAATGATTCAAGATTTTATGTTTTTTAATTGAAACGATAGTTCTAACAAATAATTATCAAAGATGTTTTTATGTTACAAAATTTTGCAAGAAAAAATTAAGACTATAAACTTTATTTTTCCTAAGCCTAAGCGAAACCTAAAAATTAAGATAAAATCCTAAAAAACTTAAAAGATTCTTAAATGCCGAATTGTTTATTACTGCTTAAAGAAAAATAATATTTATTTTGGAATATATTATGCAGAAAAAAATCTTTCCAGACACCAAAAAGATTTTTAAAAATATTGTTGGAAGGTGTTAAAAAGTTCTGCATTTCAAAATCTTACTATTTTCCATTTTTATTGCACGAAAAAGTCATAATTAATTGAACAATGAGAAAATTTGCATAATGTTAAGAACTACGGTAAGTTACGGTAGATTTTGGACGGAGTCGGAGTCGGTGGAATTTAGTGTTTGCCTTTTTTTTTTCGTGCGCGCGACTGAAAATATACAGGCTCAAAATTCGTGCGCGGAAATTCGTGCGCGCACGAATTGCGTGCGCTAACTTTATATACGTAACCCAGTTGAGTTACAAAAACACAGATCACAAAGTTGAGAGAAGACCTGGCTGATTTAGACTTGCTTTAGAAAAGTAAAGCTCTTTATTTAGTCATTATTACCATGAGTTAATTCTACAAAGATTTTTTAAATTGGTACAATGTTTTAGAACTGACTTGATTTTCATTTAAATAATTCCATTTACCTATAACTCGTCTTTTAAACATCTCGTCTTCGGAAAACTCGTCTTTTGGATGCGATTTTGTAAACGCACTTTTCAAAAGACAAGTTTCTCTTATTTTATGACTAAAACAATGCATTGAAAACTTTTTTTTTATCTAAGCCTAAGCAAAAGCCAAAAATCAAGTAAAATTTTTAGCATGATAAACTTTTATTAAATGATTTATTCAAAAAACTGAGAACCTAAGCCTAAGCAAAACCTAAAAATCAAGCAAAACTTCATCATTATAAATTTATATTTAATGAATATGATGCTTTTTGAACTGAATAGTAAAAACCTTATTTTTTTCCTCAGCCTAAGCAAAACCCAAAAATCAAAAAAAAATTTTATCATTGGGGTCGAAACTCGCATTTTTGAAAGTACGTTTACAAAATCGCATCCAAAAGACGAGTTTTCCGAAGACGAGATGAGATGTTTAAAAGATGAGTTTTCCGAAGACGAGATGTAGAAGACGAGATGTTGAAAGACGATATGTAGAAGACGAAATTTCCGGACACCATATGGGGCATTTGCTATTCTCAGTAATAGAATAGTAATCTTCAGTAATTCTCAGTAACGACTTCAGATTTTCAGATTTTACCTTCGCAGCTGTTTCCTAACCTAAGTTTACATGTTGCTAAGCCTAAGCAAAACCTAAGAAACAATCTAAGCTTTTACTACACTGTTATTTGATAAGTTTAGCTTGTTTTTTTAGGTTTTGCTTAGGCTTAGGAACACGTAAGTTTAGGCTTTAGGAAGAAGGCTAAGGTTGTTTTTTTAGGTTTTTTAGGCTTAGGAACATGTAAGCTTAGGTTAGGAAACAGCTGCGGGGGTTAAGTCTGCAGAGATAATTCCTGCTAGCCGCTAAGATTGGTCATTACTGAGAATTACTGAAAATTACTGAAGATTACCATTACTGAGAATAGCAAACGCCGTATAGGAGTCCATGACACAGCAGCTAAGGCAAACTGTAAATTCCACCGACATCGACTCAAATTTACGCAAATTATATATTGATGTGCAGGTTTGGCTTTGGCTTAGGCTAAAATTTGCATAATACTAAAATTTACGGTAGATTTTGGTCGGTGTCGGTGGAATTTACAGTTTGCCGCATACGTATACGCAGATAGCACACGTCAGCCTAGTGTGCCTAGTCAGCAGACATTTAGTAGACCCGCCCAGGGGGCTAGCCCGAAGCCGAGTTAGCCCCGACCAAATTTCGGGGCTACCAATATGTCCCCAGAATACACCGTGGTTAATCAGGGTCCGGTCCACTAAACGCGTGCTGACAAGGTGCTAAGTTAACACGTTGTTTAAAACTCTTGATTATGTTTTAATTTGGTGTTTTTTCTCAAGATCCATAACATGTTATTGGACTCTTTTTTTAAATGGGATAAATTAATGTTTACACAATTTTATGCATATTTATTATAAATAAAGGCTAATAAAGCCTTAACTCCCAGTTATGAGTTTTTCTAACCCTTAACTAGGGATTATCACCTTATTAGCTTGTATTTACAACAAATATGCATAAAATTAATAAAATATAAATTTATGCAATGCAGACAAAGAGTTTAATAGCAAGAATGATCCTTTTCGTTGTTTTGGCAAAAATGGTTTGTCCAGCATACAGATATCCATGTTATTTTTTTTTTAAATTTTAACCCCCCCCCCCTACAACACTCTTTGATCTGTAAGCTTTCCAATGATATATCAATTAGGCCAATTTTTTTGTAGTTGAGGAGGGGCTATCTATTTACTAATATCTATTGGTAATAAATAACAATGACAATAGCAACAATTGGCAATAGAAATAAATTTAACTTTTAAAATTTATGGAGCATCTCTAGTGAAAATGTGTTATCCAGATTAAAAATATCCATGTTATTTATTAAACATTTCCTTTTTATGACATTCTCCAAATTGCAACCTTTGCAAGTATACCTTATTTAACCTAACTTATTCCGCGGTTGGGCAAAGGGTTATTTCATCCCCCTTTTGGTGAAAATGCGTTGTCCAGTATCAAGATTTTCATGTTTATCCTTCCAAAAAAACATAAAATTCTGGCTTTTAGTTGAATAATTCTTTAACCAATAAGTTTAAGCCAACTCAACGACAGAAAATTTTTTTGAGCTTCCAAAGTCTATAGTCTGTTTTTCTGCAAACGCGTTGTCCAGCATAAGGATGTCGGGCCGTCTTGCGGCCTTGTTGGGATGTCCCGCCTTGCGCACAGGTGCTTTTTTTCCGCCTCTTCCACGGGTGCTTTTTTCCGTAAACCATATTTTGTTGTATATAGAAACTATTAAAGCAATAACCCCTAGTTACGGGTTAGCAAAACTCTTAACTATGGTTTATTCGAACAAATATGCATAAAACTCTTTAAATATCAATTTATCCTATCTAAAAAAGAGTCTCATAAGTTTTCTCAAGAAAAAACCCAGAATTGAAAACATTAGCAAGAGTTTTAAACAACGTGCTAAGATAGCACCTAGTCAGCACGCGTTTAGTGGACCCGCCCCTGATTAACTACGGCAGACCTGTGCACTGCCCCCGGGGGTTAAAACGGGGGGCAATTCCAAAATGGGGGCGGGCACAGGGGGCAACTTTTTTGAAACGGGGGGTCAATAAAACGAGGAGGGGCAAGCAGGGCGAAAGAAAAAAAAAGAGAAAAAAAGGAGAAAAAAAGAGAAAAAAAAGGGAAAAGAGAAAAAAGGGACAAAAAAAAGCGAAAATAAGGTAAAAATAGGTCTAAAATGGCTTAAAATACATTGAAATAGGCTAAAAACTGCAAAAAATTTGCGATGATGGCGTCATCATAGGTCAAAAATGGCGTCATAATTTTAGGGTACTTTTTCATTTTTTGGCGGGGGGGGGCAATAAAACGAGGGGGGCAAATCCTCCGATAAAACGGGGGGGCATTTCCAGACCGTGCACAGGTCTGCTACGGTGTATTCCGGGGCCAACTTGGTAGCCCCGAAATATACCGTAGTTAATCAGGGGGCTAGCCCGGGATTAACTAACACCGAGCTAGCTCATGGATTATCCCGCTTTGTGAATCCCGGCCCAGGTGCTGATGGTTTGCCATATCACGCTGGTGATATGCAACAAATACTGAATTGCAATCGCTAAAGCGCTGGTGAATTGGGTCGTAAATCACATTTTAATTCTGAGAATATTTTTAAATTCTATTTTTTGCCCAGTGATCTTGATTACAACTGAACAAATAATCGTTATCAACTGATATCAAATCAATTTCTAAACTTTTGTCAAAAAGTTGGATTCCATTAAGACTATCATTATTATTAATGTCTATAATTCACTCCATAACATATTTTTACCCACTTTCAATTTATCTATTTTTTAAAAACCGCCATACCAATCAACGACTACAACTCAATTCAATTCAATTAATTTAGTTTATTGTATATGAGTGTAAGGAGATTATGTTTGTGTGAGAAAACATAAGCTCGCAATGAAATTCTCGCTGTACACCAGAAATTCAATCATTTTTTAACGCAGCAAAAAGTTGTACATACAAACATACATCTTCATGCTAATCGGTGGATTAGCTCAACAAGTCGTCGCCACAAGGCAGAATTTTTTACATTCTGTATAAACTGTGGTCTGTGGCTATTGATAATTAAAAAACGAAACAGAAAGTTCACAAACATATTTTTTAAATTAATGGGCACCAAAAGTTTTACAAGAAATTATTAGTTTTAAAATAACAACTGAAGTTATTGTTAAACGATAAAAGAAAAATATACACTACTTACTACATACTAGTGTTGTAAAAGTATGAAGAATCACAACAGTTAATTCAATGTACACAAAACTCGCGAGAAGATTTGAAAATAATTTGTATACGACCGGAAAAAAAAGAAAGAAACAAATATGCACAACCAGCTGTTTTTTTAGAAAAATTGTTTTATGTTTATGTTGTTTTCGTTGTATTATGACCGTGTTTTTTTTTCGTTAACGAACGTCATATACAAATTATTTTTAAATCTTCTTGAGACCTTTGTGTACATTGAATTAACCGTCGTGATTCTCCATTGATTTTGGACTATTTTAAGTAAAAGTAAAAGTAAATTGAAAAATTTTAATTTAAGTAAAGTAAAAGTAAAAGTAATTTGATTTTTTTTTGTTTAAGTGAAGTACAGGCAAAAGCAATGGTCAAAATTTTATTTAAGCAAGAATATATAAGAGAAGAATGTACCACTCAATACAAAAAATCGCACCCATCCATGCATCGGTTTGCCATAAATAAACCCCCCTGGGGGGGTCTATGTACTCCCCCGGGGGTCTATATACTCCCCCGGGGAGGTCTATATACTCCCCCGGGGGGGTTTATATACTCCCCCGGGGAGCGTAAACCCCCCCGGGGGAGCTGTTGACCCCCCCGGGGACGTGGCGGGGGAGTATATAGACCCCTCGGGGAGTATATAGACCCCCCGGGGGAGCATATAAACCCCCCCGGGGGAGTGTATATGCTCCTCCAAAATTTAAAAAAAAATTTTTTTTGTGGAAATTTTTTTTGTGGATTTTTGTCGCTGCGGCGCGGTTGTCTCGTTGACTGTAGAAACTGTATTTATTATGTTGCCGAAAAGTAATATGTCGCCCCGGTTTTCCGGCCATTATCACAAAAACAACTGTTTTACAAATCAAAAGTTTCACGTTTAACGCAAATTTCCATAAAATTTCGATAAAAAATAACTTTATTACTAAATAAACACTATTTTTACATAATAAATACAGTTTTTACAATCAACGAGACAACCGCGCCGCGGCGACGCTTTTCCACAAAAAAATTTTTTTTTTAATTTTGGGGGCTTCGCTCCCCCGGGGGTTTTTGCTCCCGGGGTCTCTCTCCCCGGGCGGGTTAATACCCTCCCCCGGGGGGGTCTATATACTCCCCCGGGGGGGTCTATATACTCCCCCCGGGGGGTCTATATACTCCCCCGGGGGGGTCTATATACTCCCCCGGGGGGTCTATATACTCCCCGGGGGGGGGTCTATATACTCCCCCGGGGGGGTTTATGTACCCCCGGGGGGGGACATAATCCCCCCGGGGGGGGTTTTTTTTTGGCAAACCGATGCCGGGGTGCATTTTTTGTATTAAAGGTAGAACACCACAGTTATGACGAATTTCATTAAAAGTTAGATATCAACTTAGATATTAATTTTTGACTGACAAAAGTATAGTTCGATCGAAAGCTCAGATTATGATGTATCTAACGGTAATAATTTCATTGTTTACCAGTTCTTCTATCTAAAATCTAAAGCTCAAAAAAACAGTTTTTGGCCATTTAAAAAATTTGATACACTCAGTTTTTTCCGCAATTTTATAGAAAGTTAAAAAAAAATAGGGGGCAACTTTTAGATGTGGTTTGGAGCAAAACGTAATTCAAAAGAATTTGAAGAAAATTAAAAAAATCGATGTTTTTAAAAGAAAAATCAAATAAAAAAAAATCCTGAATTAGTTTTTTAATTGAATACAATTCGAAGTATTCATTAGACTTGTGTCTAACTATTTCCAAACTTTCACTAAAATCTGAGGGAATCAATTTTTTTAATTTTCGTTTAATTTTTTTTTTTTAATTGACGCCGAGAAACTACATTTTGAACCGTTTCTTTAAAAGTGGCTTTTAAGTAAGAAATCCCAGCTGACCCAGTAGCTGAGTGGTTAGTACGTCGGGCCTGGATCCTCGGATCCTTGGGATCTAGTCTTCGCTTGGCCATATTTTTAACGTCGAAAAAATTTTTTTAAAATTTTTTAGCTTTTTAATTAAAAAAGTGTTTTTATTATTCAAGATACGCTGAATTAAAAATGAAAAAAATAGAATATTTTTGGTGATAATTTTTATTAATGTTTTGTATTTTTGACATGTATTTTATTGATGTTATTTGATGATTGCGGACAATAACATTTTTTACAGTAAAAAGAATGTCAAAAATTGAATCAGCAGGTCTAATTACTTTAGTAAAAATTAATTAGTAAGGATCTGCCGTCAAAATCTAACTGTGGTGTTCTACCTTAAGTAAAGTAAACGTAAAAATAAAACCTAATTTTTTAATAAAAATAAAAGTAAAAGTATAATAAAAGTAATTTTTAAACAGAGCAAAACACCGGTTTTGGAGCTCCAGAGCTCCGTTCTAAGGTTTTTTGCTATTTTTATATATAAATTATCATTAATAAGTTTTTTAGTCAAAATAAACAGTTTTAGCATATTAGCGGCTTAAAAAATATCTTTTGCCATTTTTACAACAACCTCATAGAAAGTTTACCCATTGAATGAAATCACTTAAATTTTACCTAAATTAATTAAAGTATTTACAGTGGAAAATCCGAGTAAGAGTAAAAGTAAAAGTAACTTTTTACAACACTACTACATACATACTATTCTCTGTTTTTTTTAGCGATACTGGAAAATTTGATAAAAAATTTTTTGTTTGCGGTCTTATAACTTTTGAACGCGCCGCGATCAATATGCAAATATCTCGCGTTAAGGTCCTTGTACTTTTGGCTACCTCCTAAAAAAATTTTTTTCAAAAATTTTGGGGGGTTAGCCCCAAAATTGCCGAAATTTACGGTCAATTTTTTCGGCCAAATTTCTAACTTTTTACCATATGTAACTTTTTTTACCCCCTTAAAATTTTTGGGGGTATATTATGGGTTGTAAAAATGGTAACCATTGGGTGAATCGAGTTGAAATATATATTTTGGGATCAACGTGTCTAAAGCTTTTATATGAGTACAAACAAGACGGTATTACAATAAATATATATAAAAAAGACCCCCTAAAAATTTTGGGGGTACATTTTGGTTGTAAAAATGGTAACCATTGGGTGAATCGAGTTGAAATTTATAGTTTTGGGATCAGCATGTCGTAAGCTTTGATATGAGTATAAACATGACGGTATTATAATAAAATCACCTCTTAAGAATTTTAGGGGGTACATTGGTGGGTGCAAAAATGGGTAACCACTGAAGAAAATTAAAAAAACTATATATTTTTGAAATCAGTTCGTCGAGAGCCTTCATATGAGTATAAACATGTCACTTAAAATAAAAAAATGACAAAATAACCATTTTTCAAATTTGGGGGTAAGTAACCGGGTAACCGTAAAAAATTTTAATCTAAAATTAATATTTTTGAAATCAGCACGCATAGAGCTTTCAAACGAATATAAACACGGCTTATAAATAATAAAAACAAAAAAAACAACCATTAGTAGTTTTGGGATTACAAAGGGGTCTGTATTTTCGTTACCCGACCATTTAGAGCAATTTTTTTTATATTTTCGAAATCCGCACGCCGAGAGTTTTAAAATGATATATTACTCGCCTATGTAGGGGGGCTGTGTCAAAAGTTTTATTTTTAGGGGTCAGCCATTGCAGTGCCTTAGGGCATCAAGATTTTTTTGGGCTATCACCAAAATGCAGGACTCAAAATTTCCGCATAAATCCCCCCGGTCTCAGGCCTGTGGCTCTAACAGTTTTTAAGCATGATGCCAAAATATGCATAATGTGTCCTTCCTACAAGACTTAGCGAAAATCGTGAAATCGACCCCCTTTAACCTCTTGGGGTACCCGACCCAGATAGGTTACCCCTAACAAATTATATATTTTTGAGCTCATGAAAGTATGGGCAATCTGCAAAAAAAAATTTAGACGTAAAGCCCCATATGGTAAAAAGTTAGAAATTTGGCCGAAAAAAATCGACCGTAAATTTCGGCAATTTTGGGGCTAACCCCTCAAAATTTTGGAACACCTTTTTTTCAGGAGGTAGCCAAAAGTACAAGGAACTGAACGCAAGATATTTCCATATTGATCGCGGTGCGTTCAAGAGTTGTAAGACCGCAAACAAAAAATTTTTTGTCAAATTTTTCCAGTATCGCTAAAAAAACAGAATACATACAGTTAGAATGCTAACTTAACAGGTGATCTTGCAACGTAGTACGTCAGTTGGTGAGACTTTGAGGCTTTTTTATAGTTCTATTACATGACTAGAGATTTCAATTTAAGTTTTGTATCAAGTTTTGTTTTAAGACAAAATAGCTAATTGTTTCGCGATTTTTTTTGCAAAAACTTGATTTCATTTGAGAGTCTCCGCATCGAAAACATCCTTTCATGAATATAATAAATAAAAAAAAGGCGGTGCTTGGGGGTTTGTTACGGACCTCTTTAAGTAGAGCTCAGCTCCGGAGCTCACTCTTAAGGCTGGTTCATACTTATTACAAACCGTTCTTTGGAAAAAGTCCAAAGAAAAAAATCCTTTGGACTTTGTCCAAAGGACAATCGCAGCGTCAAAACGTCCTTTGGACAAAGTCCAAAGGACAACGTGTTCATGCTTTTGCCCTTTGGACTTTTCCCTTTTTCTAGTAGCATTCGTACTTCGTCCAAAGGACGTTTTGGCTTTTCTAAAATTTTTGTTTGGACTTTGTCCAAAGGACGATTTGTCATAAGTGTGAACCAGAACCAGCCTTTAGGAGAACATCGCTTATTTACAATAGTTAAAAATAATATAACTTAACAACATAATGAAGGAATATAATGAACTCGATTTGTTATTTGTTTTTTCGCTCTCGATAAAATTATAGGACGAACAATCATTAAAAACATATATTTAAATAGAAATGCAAAGATTCAAAATTCAAAAAGATGGCAAAAGCCAAACGTTCAAAAAAAGCGATATATTTCGTAAAAATCTAAGCGATTGTTGACTCAGGTGTGGCGTTCAACCGGGCGAGTAAAATAGTCAATTTTGCTTATAAATCGTCATTAGCATTACACAATGAGTCAGAATCGTAACAAAATACTCCTAACTGTTACTCGTTTTTATCTTCTAACACAAAAAATATAAACGTTGTCAGAGTCAGAATTTTATACTGATTGTGACTTCTTATCTTGTCTATTTAATCTTTAGAAGGCGCAAAAGTTATATACACTTAACCGGAAACGCTTGATAGACCAAGACTATTACCTTTTTTGTTGAAAATAATTACAAGGCGCGTAAAACGGCTAAACATGTTAGGGCTTGACCTAAAAACGAAAGGGATTACACTTGTCAGTCAAATTTCATCACTTTTATTTTCAATTAAAGTGTAGTCTGATTTAAAAGATGACAAGCCCGAGCTATTATATTTAAAAATTTAACAAAAAAAATAAAATTATATATTAGTATAATAAAAATTATTGTATTATTCTTTTATGTTGTATAATTTTAATTTTGTTTTCAAATAAGACTCAGTAAGTAAAATTAACGATGGAAACATATATTATTTATGTGCCTACTGCTGACAAATCGATAGTAATATTGCAATTCAAACCAAGAAAAAATTAGTTTTTTTAATTTAATTTAACAGAATGAATAAATTGACTTTCGTCAAAACATAATAGGTTAATTTAAAAAATGTATAACACTATGGTCAAAAACTTGCAATTCGACTTCTCAAAAACGAACGTTGTTCTTGGTAAAAAAAACTGCAAAACTATGACGCTACATAATTACTTCTAGTCAATGAGCGCCGTGAAAAATTGATTCCCCAATAAACGCGGCGATCTTATTCACACATTTCCTCACACTTTGACTCCTATGGAGCAAAGTATATAGCCGCAAGTCACTAATTTTATCCACCATTTTAGGGCAAACACTAAATTCCACCGACTCCGACTCCGTCCAAAATCTACCGTAATTTTTAGTATTATGCAAATTTTATTTTAGGCCTACTCTAAGCTTAACCTGCACATCAATATATAATTTGCAGAAATTTGAGGCGGAGTCGGAGTCGGTGGAATTTAGTGTTTGCCCATTTTAGGGCCTAAAATTCATGGTAAATATAACAAAAAATTTTTAATTAGCTACGTATTTTACTTAACTAGAATTTAAGGCCCATTTGGGGTTGGTACACAAGTAAGACCTTACTTGGGGTACGCCGTGACAAAATCCTCCTTAATCCCAATTAGGACAATATTCTCCTAATCCCAACTAGGCAAATAAAGACCGTATTTAAAGTGCACACTAATTGGGGTATATAATCCGCCCAAATGAGTTCGCCCGAGTGAGAGACAAGCCCAAGTTAGAGCAATTGAAAGCTCCAATGAGAGAGGGCTCCCCATTTAGAACGTGGCCTATTCGGCACACAGTAGGTGCACGAGCAATGCATGTTGTTAACATTGTCGATCGTTTCGTCAAAATAACTCACAATCAGTATAAGGTATACGACTAGCCGTACAGTCGTCGCATATTAAAGTATATTACGACTAACCGTATACTCTGATCAAAATATAACAAAAGTAACACAGGGGTATGTTACAAATGATTGTTACTTATTCATTGGAAACAATGGCAAAGTATCGAATTTTGTTGAATTCAAAATTGCTAAAAACGCTAAAAATGGGATATTCGAGGTAAATATTTTCGGGGTCGGTTATTCTTACCTTTAAAAAAATTCCGGGGGGCTACCTACTTATGGGGTCCGTATACTACCTACCTATGGGGTCTGTATAAAAACAGCATGGACAAATTTACCATAAGCCAAAACACCATGAAATTTACAAAATCACCATAAAATATTGTCAATTCACCATAAATATAATGTGTTTGCATTATTTTTTTAATTTTTGACACTTAGAAGATACGTATAAAATTTATCATAATAAAATTTAGCTTGATTTTAGGGCTTTGCTTAGGAAAAAATTAAAGCTTTTTTTATGTTTTTTATGATTAGAACTAAGTTTTTAAAATAAATTTTAGTTTGCAAACGCATTTTTAAATGTTATGGTAAATTAACACTGTTTTATGCTGAATTAAGCTATGGCGCTTTAATTCTACTTTTATGAAGGTTTTTCATTTTAGATACCAATGATCTAATGTAAATAATTTGACGGTGTCGCCTAATTTACATGACATAGATCGCGCACAGCGGACTGGTTGTTCACCGTGACCGTGAACGAATTTATCCAATTTCCATCTTGCTTACGGGAGATTCGACGATTTGCACCGCATATCACAGTGTTGTGGCAACTTTTGTTGAAACAAAACTCCCAATAAGTACGTTATGAAGTAAAAACTGCGGATAATGGTGTAACGGCTATAACGCGAGTCCATGAGGTATTTTTTAGTTTCTCAAGTTTCTCCTTTGTGCAACCGCCAATAATAGCTCACAATTTTTCACTCTCGTTATGAAAATTCGAAAGTATGTAACTCGCAACTATCGACCACCAATAATTCTTTGTGTGACGTTCAGAAATTTAAGGCCGAATAAATTGAGATTTTTAAAACAATGCGAAACAATACAATATTCTAAACTTTTTGGCTGAAAAATGGACGATAAAGATTTGAATCTGTATAATCTCCAGCAACAGTATCTCATCGATCGTGCTGTGTTACACCATCACCCGCCGGATTTACATTAGAACTTACATTTATAAGGTGTCATATTTTTGAAACACTATCACAATGCGAGTTATTACAACCGACGAAAGCATGGAAATATAAAGAACTTTGCGCGTTTAATTAATTAGCTCCAAACTCATCCAATTCCCTTCATCCACTGCAGACCTGTGCACGGTCTGGAAATGCCCCCCCGTTTTATTGCCCCCCCCCCCCCCCCTCCAAAAAATGAAAAAGTACCCTAAAAGTATGACGTCATTTTTGACCTATGATGACGCCATCATCGCGAATTTTTTGCAGTTTTGAGCCTATTTCAGTGTATTTTAAGCCATTTTAGACTTATTTTTACCTTATTTTCACTTTTTTGTCCCTTTTTTTCCTTTTCCCTTCTTTTTTTCTCTTTTTTTTTCTTTCTCCCTGCTTGCCCCCCCCCCCGTTTCAAAAAAGTTGCCCCCCCATTTTGGAATCGCCCCCCCGGGGGTTAAAACGGGGGGGGGGGCAATGCACAGGTCTGTCCACTGCATTCTTTATCTATAGAATCTTTTTTAAGAGTCTTCTTATGTGAAATTACCGGATAAGGTAAGGTATCTTGGTAACAAACAGCTAGGTCTAGTTGACCCCGGAGTAAGTAACAGACAAAGCGTTCCTCGAGCGTTTACTTACACCGTTACACAGTCACATTTTACTTTGGTCTGAACCAGACCTTGTGTTTAATAAGGCGTTTGCTATTTTCAGTAATGGTAATTCTCAGTAATGACCAATCTTAGCGGCTGGCAGGAATTAACTCTGCAGATTTAATCCCCGCAGCTGTTTCCTAACCTAAACTTACGTGTTCCTAAGCCTAAGCAAAACCTAAAAATACAAGCTAAACTTATCAAAAAACAGCGTACCAAAAGCTTAGATTGTTTTTTTAGGTTTTGCTTAGGCTTAGGAACATGTAAGCTTAAGTTAGGAAACAGCTGGGAAGGTAAAATCTGAGAATCTGATGTCGTTACTGAGAATTACTGAAGATTACTATTACTGAAATAATAGCAAACGCCTTTAATAAGGTTTAAAAACGTGGACATGGTTTGTTTCTCTCCCTTATTATAGACAATTTATTACTACAGGCATGAATATTGAGTTAAACGCACGGTCTGCTTCTACTAGCTCATTATTCAATACAAGCGCGTGTTCGTTAAGTATTTTACCGACAGCCAGTGGCGTGTCCAGGATTTCATTTCGACGGGGGGGGGGGCGGTCTAGCTAAATACTGACTCTGCAGGGGGGTCTAGGGCAGGAAGCCCCAGAAATTAGGGGTCTGGGGGCCGTAAGCCCCCCAGCGGGGTTCATGTGGCGGAGCCCCTTGTCAGGGGAGGTCCGGGGGCAGAATGCCTCCCGGAGGAGAACATTTTTAATTTAAGGCGTCACAATACACTAGAAATATTAAATCCAGATGATGTTACTTTAAACCCAACCCAACCCGTGCACTAAACACAACAATGGGCTTAGTTTTTTATTTAAAAAAACCCACGAGTATAAAAATTTTGAAACTTTGTAAAAATAGGATTTTTTGCATTTTTATTGCACGCAAAAATAATTTAATATTTATTTTAACTTTGATAAAATATTACTAAAGTTATAAATTATAAAAATTTACAAAAAAATTTCCTGAGTGAAATTTCGCTGTATCGTAGAATAAGCCAACGCTGCTGAAAATTTTCATTAGGGATAATAATTGATACTGATAATGTACTATGCAGATAGCTCAGACCAAAAAAATTGTGAAATTGTTTTCACTAATTAAAAAAAATAATCACAAACTCGATCAGTTAAAGGACTGTGCCTCTAATGCAGTATTTTTTAACAATAGCGCCACTGCCCACTAAGATTTCTAAAAACAAAATAGGAGCTCTGGTGCTGAGTGTTGTGGTTTTAATAATCTACCCTATATGTGTTTTATTTTTTACTTGAAAACCAGTGTATTTTCAATTTTAACTTTGAAAAATGTTTTATATGTCTAACATTCCATAATTATGAAAGTCAAAGTGTTTATTAAACTAACCAAATTAGCAAAACATTACAAAATTACGAACCGATCACGGTCGCTTATCAATCACGGTAACAACGAGCATGTGAAACAAGGTTTAGTTGAATGCGGTTTACAGGTTTGTGTAAAACACTCAAATAAACCGCCTATTCAAGACTTTTTTAAATGAATTGAAATTACAGGGCTGTTACTTGTTTTTCTGTCAATGCGTTCTATTTTAAAACCACTTTGTTACTAAAATAAAATTTTCTTGCGTTAATTCTGCTTTTTTGCACTTTCAATTTAAAACAATGACCCCGAGTAGGATTTTTATTAAAAATAAATAGCTTTTTCGGTAAAGTTACGTACGGCAGTGGTTACGCGAAAGTTTTACAGCGGTAATACGAAGGTTTCATAGTTTTAACGGGGAAAAATATAATCACGAGAACGGCTAAATATTTAATGTAGGAGTCTATGTTCATTTTATAAAGGTTTATTTGGTGAAATAGTTATTATAATTTTTTATGAAATTAACAGGATGGGCTACAGAGCTCCGAAATTCATAATTCCACTCAAGTTTGTTTATAACCCAGTTTTCCCGTATAAAATGGGATTTGGTGTTTATAATCATATCACATAATGACATTACTGCAATCTCTTAAAAAATGATTGAGATTGAAATAAATTACATGAGCATTATTCCGCTTACTGTTTTGTTAATTCAGAAAAAAGTCATAATAATTCAGAAGTAATATTAAGTTCTATAAACTAATGAATAACCGCACCGTTAGCAAATAACCACACCCACTGTTAGCGAGATATGCTTACCTAAAAACATTTGTCAATCTCAATTATTTTTGAACAAAATGTTACTAATCTTAGAAGTAGGTAGACCATATCTTCACTGCAGATTTTTGTTATAATATTTTCAGTTATTTTCGGTTCCAATATTTCTTCTTTTTCTTTTAATTTATTTTTTGAAATATAATTTTTTCTTTACGTCTTAGCTTAATTTTTATTTCTCAGCTCAGTTATAATCTCAGTTATTTTCGGTTCTAATATATCTTTTTTTCTTTTAATTAATCTGTATAAATAAATAACTTAATTCGTCTTCTCAACTTTGCTATAATCTTCCCGTTTTCTTCGGCAATAATATATTTTCTTTTTTTTCTTATAATTAAACTTTATAATAATAAATAACTTGTCCTCCTGTCTGCGCTATAATCTTTCCGGTTATTTTTGGCTCTATTCTTTTTTTAAATTAATTTTTATATTTATAACATAATTAACAATTAATCTTCCCATCTCTGCTATAATCTTCTCAGTTATCTTCAGCTGTAATATTTTTGTTTCTTTTTCTAATTAATCTTTATAAAAATAAATAACTTGTCCTCCCAACTCCGCTAAAATCTTCCCCATTTTTTTCCAAAATTGCTGCCGCCCGGTCGAGGGGTCGCGTTTTCCATTTTTTCCCACATTCCTACCGCGGGTTTGTCCTTTTTGTCTGCCGAGCTCATTGTTTCTTTTTCCGAAAAAAATGGGCGGTCGTCGGCGGATTTCGCCCAGCGATCCCAACCCCACCGGCCCATTTCGAGAACCGGGGGTGTCTTAATAGATCTGGCCGATTCGAAGGGGAACAATCCGCCCCGCCCGGGGACCAGTTGAGAAAAATCGCCCTTTTCGTAGCAGACAAACAATTGCGGGCTTCGAAAACAACCGTCGTATACTGACCATTTCTTGCCTGAAATATTATTAACTGAAAGGTTAATTATATTTAGCACTAATATTTTTGCACTAAGAATGATGTGCTGTAAAAAATAAGTTTTTTTCAAGCAAAATAAAGAAAATCTTTACAGAAACTTACGCGATCTTAATAAATTTACAACTTAGGTTTTATGCAGAGATTGACCAGATCAGGATTTCAAGATACGCCGGATCGGATCGAATCAAAAGTTTGATATGGCAGGAGCCGATTAAATGTTTATTGAATATTTTATAGGATTTGATTTTGTGAACCATAATAATCATACTTGTCACCACCCCCCCCCCCCCCCAAAACCCCCCCCCCCCCCCCCCCCCCCTGGCCCCCCCCCCCCCCCCCCCCCCCCCCCCCCCCCCCCGAAATTCCCTGTTGTGTAATATATGTCTAGCTATAAACATAAAACACACCAAATTTTATTACAATACCGATGGGGCTTTAACTCTTTAAATAAATCCTTATTCAGTAAAAAAAAGCATGCCCGATGGTGTAAACCAAATGGTCCAAATAAAGTCCGCACATACATGAGCATAGGGGGGTAGGATGGGGTCTAACCTCTTAGCCTCGAAATTTCGGACCACACACCTAGAAAACAAATCTAGGGCACCTCCTCCCCTCAAAATTTTTAAATTTTGCCACCCTATCCCCTCTGGAAATCTAAATCGACCCCCCCGCTTCCGAGCCAATATTTGGGTATGAATTTAGGTGAAAATTTACTGTTACAAACACGGTTTTGTAGTAAAAAACAGTACTTTTGTAATTTTCTTATAAGAGCCTTATTCATAAAAGCCTATTTTAGTATATAAAATTTAATGTTAGTTCTAAAAACCTTAAATAAATGATTTAATGTGACTTTGTTTGGAAACTAGACCCTCTCTGAGCCCCCATGGATTCCAAATTGGTCTACCACGGGTCGACCCCACTAAAAAATAGGGGGAGAAGGAGGGGGGAGGGTACGGACCCCTCTGGACCTTTCTCCTAGCTTTCAAAGGGCCATTTACCCGGGGTAGCCAACCCCTCCTCCAGCTTGCCGGTCCATGCTCATGTATGAGTCCGCGCAAACATTTTTATCCAGATTCCTGCATGCTGAGTTGGGTAATACCTGAGAAAAGTAATACCTGTTTGTGTGCAGCTCATCCAATTTTAAGCTTTAAAAAGTGATACCCCACGAAAAATATCGCTAATTAACACCGGAATATTCAAACCTTTGTAGCCCGACGTGTTATACTCTTCCTTTTGTATTTATGCGTAGAATAGCTGCCCACCTTTTATAACCGTGTTTCCGTCGAAAAGCCTGGCGACGTGCAGAAAGTCATAGCGCCCTTCTGATTGGCTGTTCATAGCCTTAGAGTATAATCGAGCGATTCGGCTCCTGATTGGCGCGATTTCAGCCGCATCCAACTTCATTTGACTAAAAACAAGTAATTAATTACTGATTGTGACAACCGTTGTCGTGATGTTTTAGACGGCAGAATTTCAGAAGCTTTATAAAGACCAGCTTAAAAACCAAATACAATATGTACTATGTAACTGAAAAATGTCAACACTCCCGTGTTAGTAGAAAACTTAAAGTCTGTTAAAAATGACAAACTGGAAAAAATTTTGAACAACGGTACAGTTGATTTTTTAGTTTTATTAATGTATGAAAATTAATGTTAGCTATCCATTCATACATGAGCATAGACCGGCAAGCTAGGGAGGAGGGTGGCTACCCCGGGTAAATGGCGCTTTAAAAGTTAGAAGGGGGATCCAGAGAGGGGGGGTTCGCACTCCCTCTCCCCTTAGCTTTTTAGGGGGGTCAGGAGGAGTCCTGTTTCCAAATAAAGTTATTTTAAATCATCGATTTAAGTTTTTTAGCAATAATATAGATTTTTATACATCAAAAAATCTTTTTATGCATAAAAAGAGTATAAAAGTACTGTTTGTCTTGTCACTAGAAAAACGTGTTTGTAACAATAAATTTTGACCCAAATTAAATATACCCAAAATTTGGGTCGGAAGAGGAGGGGGAGAAGGTAGATTAAGAATTTCAGAGGGGGGCGGGTATGGTGTCAAAATAAAAAAATTTCGAGGGGAGGGGCCCTAGATTTTTTATCTAGGAGGGGGTTAAAAATTTCGAGGCTAGGAGGGGGGTGGACGTGAACCCTCTCCCCTAAGCTCATCCATGTATGTTTCCATTGATATAATTGGAATTAATAAACGGTTTTAAAAAATTTTAAAACCGTCCTAAAATAGTCCTAAATAGGCAATTTAACGTTTTCTGCAATAGTTTTACCAGACAAGGCCAGGAAAGTAGTTTCATTATCATTGTCACTACAGCAATATGAGCCAGACCTGTGCACGGTATGGAAAAGCCCACCCCCCGCCAAAAAATGAAAAAGTACGCTAAAATTATGACGCCATATTTGACATATGATGACGCCATCATCGCGAATTTTTTGCAGTTTTTAGCAATTTTAGACCTATTTCAATGTATTTTAAGCAATTTTAGACCTATTTTTACCTTATTTTTGCCCCTTTTTTCCTTTTATTTTCTTTTTACTCCTTTTGTTTCTTTCTCCCTTGCTTGCCCCCGTTTCAAAACAGTTGCTCCCCGTGCCCACCCCCACCGTTTTGGAATTGCCCCCCCGATAAAACCCCCGGGGGGCAGTACACAGGTCTCAAATGAGCCATAGTATTATTAAAAAACACGTGACTGTGACTTATACTGTGATTCACATTAGAGACGGCGACTCTTAATAAAACATTATTTTAAATTTAAAACGAGTCACAGTGACTTACTGTGACTCATTTTAAATTTGAAAGAATGTTTTATTAAGTATAACATAATAAATTTTGTATAAATTGTGGCTCATTCTAACGTAGTAAGGACGATAATATGATCAAAAATGTAGTTCATCAGTAACTTTATCTGTTTCGTTCCCTCCTGACTTGTCTTAGTACCTACCTACCCTTTGCATAATCTGCCTGGGGGGATAAATTCAGGCAATTGGAAAAATTTTAAATACCAAATAAGAAGTGAAATATGGAAAACTTTTTTAAGTAGAAAACAGGTAAAAGAGTTACTTTTAACTCAAAAATCCTTATTGTATCATGAATTTTTTTTTGCTATCAGTTATTTTTTTATAATTTTAATTTAGAAAAAATACCTTTATTAAGGTGTAACGAAATTTTTAATTATTTTTTTAGCGAATAAATTAGTTTGTGATTTCTTTTCTTTATTAAAGAAAAGAATTACCCATCCTTTATACTTAGCACGGACTGAGACGCCATTATACCATGATATTAAATAAAAATATGAAAATTTCAAAATTTTCGCCAGTGTTTCTTCGCGGCGGTTTGACCCTACCAGCTTCTCTACGTTGATTGACACCCGCGTTCCACCGCTTCACCACCATAGATGAACACGGTCAAAAAGCCAGAGGGGGTGTTTACCCCGGGTAAATGACTTTTCAAAATCTAGGAGGGGGGTCCTAGGGGGGGGGTCGAACCCCCCCCTAGCTTTTTAGGGGGGGTCGACCCGGGGTGCGAAATTTTGAAATCTAGAGGGGGTCAGGTGGGGTCCGGTGTCCAAAGCAAAACAGTTTTAAACCATAATAACTTTAATAATAGTTCTTTTTATAGGATAATACTACAATTTATTGAATAAAAAGCGATATTTAGGTATAAAAAGGGTGTAAAAACATGAATTTGTGTTAAAAATGACGTTTTTGCAAGAAAATTTAGTATAAAAAAAGTACTTAAAATTTTCTCGAGAGGGGAGGGGGGGTTAGATTTCAAAATCTAGAGGGGGGTCAGGGGTAAAAAATTCGAAAATTTGGGGGGAGGGGCCCCCTGGATTTTTTTCTAGGGGGGGGCCAAAATTTCGAGGCTAGGGGGGGGTGGACCCCACCCTATTCCCCCCCCTTGTTCATCTATGTTCACCACCCACCGCTTTACCTGTTTATTCCGAAACTGTTGCAATAAACCGCTAATAGTTCGTTAGGATTGCGTCGACTTATGTACATTCTGTGTATTTGGAGTCGGTGAAGTCGAAATATCAGCCACATCCAGGACCCGAATACCGTGCACACCGCAACCAAGCGCAAATACGGGACGCCAAACAAATCCGAGTGCAGAGGGCCCTGACAACAATATATAGACTAGTTCGGAATAAGCGTTTTTTACTGTACGAGAGAGGGTACAAAAAGAAAAAAATAAAATTTGAAAAAATTTTAGCTTTCTTAGTTTCTTAAGTTTAAACCTATACTTCATAAAAATTGCTACACGATGATATGTTTCCCTACATTGAAGTGCTGTAATATATCAGTTTGTGCTAAGTAAATTTTTGTTTTTTAATTAAACATCACAATACTTTAAAATCACCACTAAAATAGTATTTTCCTGAACAGAGATTTCAAATTAGTAAAAATAAAGATAAAATTTGTGCTTTTAAACTAATTTTAAACCTACATAGGTTTCTTTTTAATGTTTTGATTGTTAAACTATTCAAAATTTAAAAATTAATTTTAAAACGTCCATTCCAAACTTTTAAATTAAGGATCTTCTGTAATTGAAACATTAAAAAACTGGGAACCAAGCGCGCCAGCAGCGCCGTACCTACGAAGCGGCAAAAAACTAAAAATCCCCAAAAACTGCTTTTGCTTTTGCAATATTTAAAAAGTATTTAAGAAATTTGAAGAAAAGGGGTCGAGATTTTTAACCAAGAAATATTTGAAATATTTTAAACTGTAAAATGTAGTAGGCGCTTGCTGTTTCTCAATTTTCCCTCTACATATGATTGGCGCTAGTAGTTATTGTACCCTCTTCCTAACACTAAAAAACCCTTATTCCGAACTAGTCTACCAAATAACTTCAAAATTTTCCTATTATGTTAAATAAAAATACGTCCATAAAATGGAAAAAAAATACAAAAATTTGAGTGGTACCTACCTGAAAATGTCGATTTTTTACATTATTTAAGAACGAAAAAGGTGTACAGTGAAATACCGCTGAGTACGGGTGTCATTAGTACTAAAGCTAAGGCTAAAATGCTTTAATACTAAAGGGTTTTTTGGGCGTAGTACTAAAGCTAAAGCGCGGAAAAACTTACATTAGCTGGCAAAAGCTTGGCAAAAGGTATGGGCCTGGCAAAAGGTTAGTTTTTCCCAGGAAAATGAGAAGTCATAAAAAATATTAACTGTTTTGTTTTCTAAAACTGTATATAAAACATAATTTACTTTTAGAAATCTAAAATGAGTCACAGTCGTGCATATATTTTACCCTCTGCAAAATTTTAAGTTTGAGTTTCAAAAGTATTTTGCTTTCAAAAGGGGACCCACCGTGACCCTTCTCTAGATTTCCAAATTTTTCACCCTGAGTTTACTCCCCTAAAAAGCCAATGCGGACAAAAGGGTCCCCTGGATCCCCTCCTTAAATTAAAGATATAATTTACCCTGGATAACCAAACACCCTAACCTCCTCCCCTTAGCTGCCAAAACCATGCTCACCTGTGGTTAAATACTCTATTTTCACTAGAAAATAACATAAGTAAATAACTTCAACATAAATGCAAACTAAAATGACTAAAAAGTGCTGTGAGTATTTTAAGTTATAAAAGTTATACTGAAAGAAAGCGACTATTTTCTGCTTAAATTTGTTACCTTGATTTTTATAATTGGTGCAGTATTTGTCGAGATATTGCGTTTCCAGTACAAAAAACCCTAGATTGTTTCGTTAAAAATACCAAGCGGCGGCAATGATTTGATTAAGTTTGCCCAACATTTTTGCCTACACTTTAAATTTTTAATTAAAAAATAGCGGTTTTTTTGTACGAGACCGCAATATCTCGAAAAATAAGTGCCCGATTTTAACAATCAAGGTATTAAACTAAAGTAGAAAATAGCTGCTTTCTTTCAGCAAAACTTTTAAACATAAAATTTTATACTCATCAAGAAATTTTTTCAAGTGCAGATGTTTTGAAAAAACGCTATTTTTAGGGGGTCATATCTCTTGAACCACCTATGATATTTTGATGAAAAAAATTTTGTGGGCTATTGGAAGTAAAAGTAAGTTTAAATCGAACACAAAAAATCATAAAAATCGAAGACAAAAAGTTTGACTCGGTACCGCACCTTTAAGACTAAAATAAGTTGATTTTTACTGTTGCATAAGAGCATTTTGTAAAGTTTTTTATGCAATAAATGTGTTTTTTCAATTAAAAATGTTGATTAAATGCCTTTTTGGTTTAGATTAATTCAAAAAAAAATTAACAGTGAACAAAATGATAATGAAAAAATTCTTGATAGTGAACCATTTTTTGATGACTATTATTACTTTTAGAAACAGTATAAGAGAAATTAAAGAAAGCAACACAGTATATGAGAAATTTATAAATTGTACAATTAACTTTTAGATTAATATTTTAAAAAAAACACTAAAATTTGATGCAATGAACATTAAACGCGTGTTTAATGTTCAGTTTTTTACAATTGCCTTAAAAAAGATAATATTTAAAATTTACAAGAATATCTGTAATTTTAGTTTGGCAAAAGCTAAGACTAAAGTGCTTTAGTACTAAGCCTTTTTTAGACTTAGTACCAAAGCTAGACTAAAGTGATTTTTGAACCTTTAGTATTAAAGCTAAAGCGCGGCTAAAGTAAAATTCCCAACCAAAACAGCCCCCCCCCTCAAAAAAAACACCCCGGGGTGTGACCCCCCCCCCTTCCCCCCACTGTCACACTGTACCGCTGAATAAAGCAAAGCGCTATAAAATGGTTTTGAGAATACTTCTCCCCATACATGGGCATGGGGGGTTAACTCCCCAAATTCTGAAAGGGGAAGTTTAACTCAGAAGTGGGGGGGAAGAAAAGGTTAACCCCCCAATTTTGGTAAAATGAAGAAAAAAATGTCTTTAAAGTGACTTCTAACTGTCTCCAAACTTAAGTCTTGAGGTCAAAATGAGTGTTTTAAACAATAAAAAGCTAAAAAATGCAATAAAACGGGCTTTTTGACCTAAAATTAGCGTTTTTTACCTGTTTTTTTTTATTAAATTCGAAAAACCATATGGGTAAAATGCACCCGAGAAAAAAAAACGATATGGGTAGGTACTTTGCGTTTCTCGGATTTTAACCCCCCTAATTTGGGTATTAACCCCCCACCCCCCACTCCGTACCAACTTGCCAATGTATCCTTCTCTCCTGACCTTAAACTTTTTAATATTAATACAAGAGGGGGGATCGAACCTGGTCATACCAATATTACAAGAAAAAACTATTTATCACCATTAAAATACCCATATAATACTTATTACCTAAAATTATTTTAATAACATTATAATATATTAAACTAATTAAATTGACACAATAAACTTACCCCACCTAAATATACCAAAAAAGACTTAATGGTAGCCGAGTCTTTCACTAAGAAATCAAACAACGTTCCAACTCCTAACATCAGATATCCAAAAGGAATGATACGCAAACCTATAAAAACCAAACAAAACATACAAGTCTGCAAATCCTTTAATTTATTGTGTTTGTGATTAATCTATTCTATTTTTATCCGGGAAACATATTTCAAAAACGCAAAAATACTCTCTATTTCATTTTTAGCGATACTGGAAAAAAATTGACAAAAAATTTTTTGTTTGCGGTCTTATAACTTTTGAACGCGCCGCGATCAATATAAAAATATCTCGCGTTAAGGTCCTTGTACTATGGGCTACCTCCTGAAAAAAAAATTTTTCAAAAATTTTGGGGGTTAGCCCCAAAATTGCCGAAAATTACGGTCGATTTTTTTCGGCCAAATTTCTAACTTTTTACCAGATGGGGCGTTACGTCTGAAAATTTTTTTTGCAGATTGCCCATATTTTCCTGAGCTCAAAAATATATAATTTGTTAAGGGTAACCTACCTGGGTCGGGTACCCCGAGAGGTTAAAGGGGGTCGATTTCACTATTTTTGTTAAAAATCTTTGTATGGGGGACACATTATGCATATTTTGGCATCATGCTCAAAAACTGTTAGAGCCACAGGCCTGAGACCGAGTGGGATTTATGCGGAAATTTAAGTCCTACAATTTGGTGATAGTCCCAAAAAATCTTGATGCCCTAAGGCACTGCAATGGCTGAGCCCTAAAAATAAAACTTTTGACACAGCCCCTCTACATAGGCGATTAATATATCATTTTAAAGCTCTCGGCGTACTGATTTCGAAATTATGAAAATTATGAAAAAATTTGCTTTAAACATTTGGGTAACCAAAATACAGACCCCTTTGTACCCCAAAATTAGTAAGGGGTGATTTTTTTTTGTTTTTATTATTTATAAGCGGTGTTTATATTCGTTTGAAAGCTCTATGCGCGCTAATTTTAAAAATATTAATTTTAGGCTAAAATTTTTTATGGTTACCCGATTACATACCCCCAAATACCCCGAAATTAGAAAATTGGTAATTTTGCCATTTTTTCATTTTAAGTGACATGTTTATACTCATATGAAAGCTCTCGACGCACTGATTTTAAAAATATATAGTTGTTTTAATTTTCTTCAGTGGTTACCCATTTTTGCACCCATCAATGTACCCCCTAAAATTCTTAAGAGGTGATTTTATTATAATACCATTATGTTTATACTCATATCAAAGCTCCCGACACACTAATCCCAAAAATACAAATTTCAATTCGATTCACCTAATGGTTACCATTTTTACAACCAAAATGTACCCCCAAAAATTTTAAGTGGGTCTTTTTTTATATATTTATTGTAATTAGGTACCGTCTTGTTTGTACTCATATAAAAGCTTTAGACACGCTGATCCCAAAAATATAAATTTCAACTCGATTCACCCAATGGTTACCATTTTTACAACCCATAATGTACCCCCGAAAATACCTGGGTCGGGTACCCCGAGAGGTTAAATGGGGTCAATTTCACTATTTTTGTTAAAAATCTTTGTATGGGGGACACATTATGCATATTTTGGCATCATGCTCAAAAACTGTTAGAGCCACAGGCCTGAGACCGAGTGGGATTTATGCGGAAATTTATGTCCTACAATTTGGTGATAGTCCCAAAAAATTTTGATGCCCTAAGGCACTGCAATGGCTGAGCCCTAAAAATAAAACTTTTGACACAGCCCCTCTACATAGGCGATTAATATATCATTTTAAAGCTCTCGGCGTACTGATTTCGAAATTATGAAAATTATGAAAAAATTTGCTTTAAACATTTGGGTAACCAAAATACAGACCCCTTTGTACCCCAAAATTAGTAAGGGGTGATTTTTTTTGTTTTTTTTATTTATAAGCGGTGTTTTATATTCGTTTGAAAGCTCTATGCGCGCTAATTTTAAAAATATTAATTTTAGGCTAAAATTTTTTATGGTTACCCGATTACATACCCCCAAATAGCCCGAAATTAGAAAATTGGTAATTTTGCCATTTTTTCATTTTAAGTGACATGTTTATACTCATATGAAAGCTCTCGACGCACTGATTTTAAAAATATATAGTTGTTTTAATTTTCTTCAGTGGTTACCCATTTTTGCACCCATCAATGTACCCCCTAAAATTCTTAAGAGGTGATTTTATTATAATACCATCATGTTTATACAATACTCATATCAAAGCTCCCGACACACTGATCCCAAAAATACAAATTTCAACTCGATTCACCTAATGGTTACCATTTTTACAACCAAAATGTGCCCCCAAAATTTTTTAGGGGGTCTTTTTTATATATTTATATATTGTAATACCGTCTTGTTTGTACTCATAAAAAACATTCGACACGTTGATCCCAAAAAATAAATTTCAACTCGATTCACTCAATGGTTACCATTTTTACAACCCATAATGTACTCCAAAATTTTTGGTGGGTCTTTTTTATATATTTATTGTAATACCGTCTTTTTTGTACTCATATAAAAGCTTTCGACACGCTGATCCCAAAAATATAAATTTTAAATCGATTCACCTAATGGTTACCATTTTTACAACCCATAATGTACCCCCAAAAATTGTAAGGGGTCTTTTTATATATTTATTGTAATACCGTCCTGTTTGTACTCATATAAAAGCTTTTGACACGCTGATCCCAAAAATATAAATTTCAACTCGATTCACCTAATGGTTACCATTTTTACATACAACCCATAATGTACCCCCAAAAATTTTAAGTGGGTCTTTTTTATATATTTATTGTAATTAGGTACCGTCTTGTTTGTACTCATATAAAAGCTTTAGACACGTTGATCCCAAAAATATAAATTTCAACTCGATTGACCCAATGGTTACCATTTTTACAACCCATAATGTACCCCCGAAAATACCTGGGTCGGGTACCCCGAGAGGTTAAATGGGGTCGGTTTCACGATTTTTGCTAAAAATCTTTGTATGGGGGACCCATTATGCATATTTTGGCATCATGCTCAAAAACTGTTAGAGCCACAGGCCTGAGACCGGGGGGATTTATGCGGAAATTTAAGTTCAACATTTTGGTGATAGCCCAAAAAAAATCGTAATGCCCTAATGGACGACCCCCAAAAATAAAACTTTTGACACAGCCGCTTTACATAGGCAAGTAATATATAATTTTAAAGCTCTCGGCGTGCTGATTTAAAAAAAATAAAAAAAATTGCTCTAAACAGTCGGGTAACCAAAATACAGACCCCTTTGTACCCCCAAAATTAGTAAGGGGTGATTTTTTTGTTTTTATTATTTATTAACCGTGTTTATATTCGTTTCAAAGCTCTATGCATGCTAATTTCAAAAATAATAATTTTCAGCTAAAATTTTTTATGGTTATCCGATTACATACCCCTAAATACCACCGAATTTGAAAATTGGTAATTTTGCCATTTTTTCATTTTAAGTGACATGTTTATACTCATATGAAAGCTCTCGACGCACTGGTTTTAAAAATATATACTTTTTTTAATTTTCTTCAGTGGTTACCCATTTTTGCACCCATAAATGTACCCCCTAAAATTCTTAGGAGGTGATTTTATTATAATACCGTCATGTTTATACTCATATTAAAGCTCTCGACACGCTGATCCCAAAAATATAAATTTCAACTCGATTCACCTAATGGCTACCATTTTTACAACCAAAATGTACCCCCAAAAATTTTTAGGGGGTCTTTTTTTATATATTTATTGTAATACCGTCTTATTTGTACTCATATAAAAGCTTTCGACACGCTGATCCCAAAAATAGAAGTTTAAGCTCGATTCACCCAATGGTTACCATTTTTACAACCAAAATGTACTCCCAAAATTTTTTAGGGGGTCTTTTTTATATATTTATTGTAATACCGTCTTGTTTGTACTCATATAAAAGCTTTCGACACGCTGATCCCAAAAATATAAATTTCAACTTGATTCACCCAATGGTAACCATTTTTACAACCCATAATGTACCCTCAACAATTTTTGGGGGTACATTATGAAAGAATTTAGAATTTCAGAGGGAGGTAGGGTGTCAAAATTAAAAAAAATTTAGGTGGAGGGGGGCCTAGAATTTTTTTAGCGGGGAGGTCCGAAATTTTGAGGCTAGGGGGAAGGGTGGACTTCACCCTACCCCCTATGCTCTTGCCCACTCCCCAAACCCTATACCCCTCAAAGGATCACTTTCACTATGGATTTTGAAAGTTAAAAAGTTTTTTGTCTTCGAATTGGCTAAAACTTATTGGTAAGTTATTAGTCAATGAAGAGCCAGAATATAATACTTTTTTCTAAAAAGGAAAGTATCCTTTTCACCAATTACAAAACAAATTAGATTAAATAATAAGCAGTACAAAACTTACAGTTCACAAAATGTCCTGGAGGATGCAATTAGGTCCATCCTAACTAGATTATTTTTAAAGCCCAATTAAGGCCTTCGTTACTCTTTGTTTTTTACAAAATAAAGCAAGTGGATCCGAAAAAAACAGGGAAAGTATTGT
>JASAMX010029461.1:0-43730 GCA_030248175.1 Microlaimidae sp. YZB2_3
GCTGGCTATCGCGCGGAGGGATTCTTTTTCCGTGATCCTTTTTCCTCAGGAACCCTTTTCAGTGAATCATTATTTCCGCGGGAAGATTATTCCCGCGGAAAAAACTGTCCGCTTTTTTGCGTTTCTCTTATATAGCTGCGGACGCTGGCATTTTTGTATTTAATTTTTTATTTTCTTGACAAACAAATAAATAATGATTTTTTTATTAAAGATTTACACGAAATATTCGATTTTCTTTGTAAATGGTTTTTAAAATGGTTTTTTTCAAGAAACAACAGGCCAATATCACTGGTTTAGTGAAAAATAGTTTTTCAGAGCCTTAAAACAGAAACCAAAAATAAAGCAAAACTTTTAATGCCCAGTTATTAGATAAAATTTAGAATGACTTTAAAATTTCGCTTAAAGGCTTAGAAAAACGTGGGGTTAGGCTTACGAAAAAGCTGCATAAATTCATTGCATTCCTGTTAGCCAGTATTGAACATAATATTTTGGCTATATACAAAAACATTAATTAATTCTATTGGCAAATTGGTGTATATATGTAAACGTGTACAAATTTGAAAAATAGAAAGATCTTTACAATCCACTTTTTTTAATTTTAATATATTTAGCGACTATGCACTTCAATTAAAATTAAATAAACATTAAAAAATTGAACATGTACTAAATGTACACATTTATTTACTTAAAGGACAACAAAAGTACACTTTTGTTGGATATATTTCGTTGGTCTAAATATAAAAAAATATAAAAAAAACAAACTGTAAACAAATTCAACACCACAATAATACTGCAAAAAAAAATTAAGATTATTTTGATTTATTTCGTTAGAAAAAAAAAGTATATTTAGTAAAAGATTTTAAAGATCAAAAACTGACGACAATTTTTTTAAACTTTTATATTTTAAAAAATTGCCGTAGTATATCGAAATTTTATAAAATGGCTTTTTATTTATAATTTTTGATTACAAAAAAACCCGAAATACAAAATAGGAAAAAATTCCCTCGCGAAAATTTTTTGCGGAAATAATCTTTACCGGACACCTCCATCGCTGATTAATTACACTCCGGTGATTCAAAACCTGGGGAATTAGGACTGGGGAATATCAACCTTGCTGATGAAATGGCGAAATGGGCGTGCGGGTTCCCGGAAATTTCTTCTTTTACAATACGTCTTTTATCATCTCGTCTTCTACAACTCGTCTTCAAAAAACTCCTCTTTTAAACATCTCGTCTTCGGAAAACTCGTCTTTTTGATGCGATTTTGTCAAACACACTCTTCAAAAGACAAGTTTCTCCTATTTTGACTAAAACAATGCATTGAAACCTTTTTCCTAAGCCTAAGCAAAAGCCAAAAATCAAGCAAAGTTTTTATCGTGATAAACTTTTATTAAATGATTTATTCAAAAAACTAAAAAACTAAGCCTAAACAGAACCTAAAAATCAGCGAAACTTTATCCATGGTAAATTTGTATTTAATGCTGCTTTTTGAACTAAAGAGTAGAAACCTTATTTTTTTCCTAAGCCTAAGCAAAACCCAAACATTAAAAAAATTTATCATTAAAAAAGAACTTCATCTGTTTCCAATTGATTTTGTTAGATTTTAACATCCGGGGGGTTAAACCCGGATTTAAGGGGGAGGGGGGGGGCGGAAATTAAAATCCGCGAAACGCATTATACCAATATCGTTTTTTTCTAAATGATTTTACTCATATAGTTTTTCGATTTTAAATTAAAAACAAGTAAAAAAGCTAATTTTAGGTCAAAAAGCCTTTTTTTATGCTTTTTGAGCTTTTTATTGTTTAAAACATTCATTTTGACCTCAAAACTAAGTTTGAAGGCAGTTACAAGTCATTTTAAAGACATTTTTTCTTTATTTTTACAAAATTGGGGGAGGAGTAAACCTTTCCCCCACTTCAGAAACCCCCTCCCTATATTTTGGAGGAGGTTAAGCACGTGTACCCCCACATAGATGTTTTTTTTTTTTTGGGGGGGGGGGGCAGGGGGGTCCACCCCCCCTTAAAGCCAAAATTTTGAACCCCCTAGAAAAAATCCAGGCCCCCCTCTCCCCTAAAGCTCAAGAGCGGTCCGGCCTGACCCCTCCTCCCTAGCGAGGCTGACCCCCCTCCCTTCCCCCTTCCGACCAATCTACAAGTATAATTTTTTATTTATTGTCAAAAACACGGTTTTTTAGTTAAAAACAGTGTTTAAATACACTTTTTAGGCCTAAATAGGCTGTTTTAGTATATAAAATTCAATATTAGACCTAAAAACACTTAAATTATTGATTTAAAAAAATTTTGTTAAAAAATCGGACAAAGAAACTCGCACGGGAACCCAAAAAACAGAGAGCCAGCCCCACCCCCCCAAAAACCACGAACCCCCCCCAGCGCAACCAAAAGCACCAACCCAACGCCCCAAAACACCACCCAAAAAAACACAAAAAACCAACCCAAAAACCCAAAAAAAAACAAAAAAACCAAACCAAAAACCCAACAACAAAAAAAAAAAACAACAAAAAAACCAACCAAGCCGAAACAAAAAAACAAACAACCAAAAAAACCGAAAACCAAAAAAGAAAAAAAAAAAACAAAAAAAAAAAGAAAACAAACGGAAGCAGGCAGGAACAAAAACGGGAAAAACAAAAAAGCGAAAGCCAAAAAAACACACAAAACAAAAAAAAACCAACAAAAAAAAAAAAAACAAAAAAAAAAAAACGAAAAAAAAAACAAACCCAAAGCCAAAAAAAACCACAAAACGAAACAAAAAAAAAAAACAAACCAACGAAAGAGGGAAAAAGGAAACCAAGCACAGAGGGGGAAAAACGGCCAGAGAGACAGGGAAGGAAAAACCCCAAACCCCCCCGCCAAGCCACCAAAACGTCCACCGGCGAGGCACCCCCCAAAAAGCAGGAACAGATCCCCCACCACCAAGGCACCGAAGGGAAGATCACCCCCACGGCCCAAAGCCATCCCCCCAAGTCCAACCCCTCCCCCTCCCCCCTCACCCAACCCCACCCCCCCAAGCCCCTCACCCCTCCCCCACACAACCAACCCAACCGCAACCCCCCACCAAAGAAACAAACCCCCCACACACCCACCCACACCCCAAAAAAAGACAAAGCAAAAAAAAAAAAAAAAAAAAAACCAAAAAGCACCCCCCCAACCCCCCCCCAAAGACAGAACTCCCAACCCCAGAGCACCCCGCAGAAAAAACACCCCGAACCCCCCCCCGACAAAAACCAAAACACGGCAACAGGCAACCGGAGGGGGGGGAAACCTAAAAGGGAAAACCGAGAAACCAAAAACCAACCCAAATACCCAACCAAAGAAGGAAAAAAGAAAAAACCAAAACAAAAAGCCCTACAACATAAAACACAGACCTCAAAACAAGGGAGGCAGAGAAGCAAAAGACACTCATCCAGAATGGGGGGGGGGGAACTCTCCCCCCCCACCGAGGGGGGGGGAAACCCCACCAAGAAGGGGAACCCCCCCAACCCCCCCCCCGCCAGAACCCCCGACCCCCCCAAGCCTCGAACACCAGCCACCACCCCCCAACAAAGGCCACCCCCACCCCAAACCAAACACCCCCCACCCCCGAACAGAAGAAACAAAAGAACGGAAGGAGGGGGAAGGGCCAAATAACCAGACCAAAAAGACCAAAAAAAACGAAAAAAATGCAGGAAAGCAAAAAAAAAAAAGCAAAAAAACGCGAAAAAATAACACCAAAAATAAAAAAAAAGAAGAAAAGCAATAGCTATATATGAGCAGGAAAAGACCCATGCACACCACAACCCTCCCCATGAAAAAACGAAAACAGTCACACAACACAAAAACAAACACCATACAAAACAACCCCTAGCAACAAAAAAACAAAAAACATTAACAGAAGAAGAAACTAAATAAAACAAGGAAAAAAAGTAAAAAAAAAAGGAATACCGAAAAAACAAGAAACCATTAAAGCAGTAGGAAGAAAACTAAATAAAAACAAGGAAAAAAAGGTAATAAAAAAAAAGGAAACCGAAAAAACAAGAAATCCCAAAAAAAATCGAAAAAAAGCAACAAGCATAAATAAAATCGAGAAATAACCGAATAACGAGTCCAGAGGCCGCCCGGAGAAAAGACATACAGAAAAAAAAACTAAACACCATAAAACGGGAAAACACTATAAATAACACTGACAAGGGGGAGGGACGGCACAGAAACCCAGCGATAAAACATACCACCAGAAAAAAATATCACAGGAACGAACACAGAAAAACCGCATGCAAAATGAAGCATGCGCACGCGCAAAACCATACAACAACGAAAGGGATCCCCCGCACACAGAAAAAAAAGAAACTAAAATAAAGTATAATAAAGCACAAAAAAAAAGGTTCAAACCAAATAAAAAAAACACATACCCCCAAAAAAAATCCAAACGCACAAGAACGGCGAAAGAGTAACCCAAACATAAAAACCACCAAAAACCAACATAAACCGAAGACTCAAGAACCGACAAGAAACACCCAAAAAAAAAGAAAGCACCAAAAAAGAAATATGAAACGAAGAAATAAAAAAATAACAAATTAACACAAGAATAGCACACCCAGAAAGGCAGACCCGACCCAAAAAAAAAATAACGAAAAACCAAAAGAATATTAAACACACAAAGAAAAAATAGGGATCGTTAGGGAGAACCTATAAAAACACTCACTAAAAAAGCCACACAATGAAAAAATAAGGACGTTACAGAGAAAACCTATAAAAACACTCACGTAAAAAAGCCAACACAAGTAAAAAAAGACAAAGAAAAAATATAGCGCATAAAGCAGAAGCGAGCAAAGAATGGAGCAAAAGGGGCGGGGACCACAACTCCAAACAAGAGACCGCAACCACACCAACACCCCAAAACAAAACACCAAAAAACACACACTAAACAAAAACCAACCGAAAAACCAACTAAAAACCCCACTTCGCGTAACCCAAAAAAAAAACCCCAGGCCTCCCCCCCCCCAAAAACCACCCAAAACATCGCAGCGGAACACAACCAACAGACCGCAACAGCCCAAAAAGAACACGCACAACACCACCACCAGGGGCCACACCCCGCAACAGGGCACGGGGGGGGGGGGGGGAACCCCAACAGAATAACCCCCCCCACAGAAGGGGGAAAAAAACCCCCCCCCCAAAAAAAAAGAAAAAAACAAAAACAACCCCAAAAAATCCAAAAAAACAAAAAAACCAAAAACAAAAAAACACCAAAACACCACCCAAAACGAAAAACAAGAAAAGCACCCAGAAAAAAAACAAACTCCAAACCCCCCCCCCAAAATAACCCCCCCCCCACCCACAACCCCCGTACCCAGGGGGGCACACCCGCGAAAAAAAACACCCCGCAGACAACCAGGGGACGGGCACAAACAAAAAAACGAAAAAAACACAAAACAACCAACAAAACCCAAAAAGGGGGAGCCAGGGGGAGAGAAGAGGGAGCCACCAAATCCCGGTAGGGGGGGCCCGCGAATGGGATGGGGGGAGGCGAAAAGCCAGGAGGGGCAGCAAGGCGAAGGGGGAGGGGGAGGCAAAAAACCAGGGGAAGCCAGACGAGGAACCCCCCCACCACCATCACAGCCCCACCCAGCAGGGCACCCAGACAAGAACTAAAAAATCAAAGACAACAAAGCGAGAAACCCACCCCCAACAAAACCCAACCCACCAAAAAAAAAACAACCCCAAAACAAACAAAAAAAACAAAAAAAAACACAAACAAAAAAAAAAACACAAAAAAAAAAAAACCCAAAAAAAACCAGAAAACAGAAATAAAAAAAAAACAAAAAAAAAAAAACATAACAGAGAAGTCAAAACAAAAACAAAAAAAATAAAAACAAAATATATACCACAAAAACAAACAACAAAACAAACAAAAACACACAACCAACCAACAAAACCAAAAACAAACAAAAAAAAAAAAAAACAAAAAAACAAAAAAAACGTAAAAACAAAAAACACAAAAAAAAAAAAAAACCCACAAAAAAAAAAAAAAAAAAAAAAAAAAACAAAAAAAAACACAAAAAAAAAAACCCAAAAAAAAAAAAAAAAAACACAAAAAAAAACAAAGAAAAAAAAAAAGCAAAACAACCAAAAACAAACAAACCCCCAACAAAAAAACCCCTACCCCACGTGCGAGATTTCAAATTTACGCAGGGGGGTCCGATTTTTTAACAAAGTTTTTTTAAATCAATAATTTAAGTGTTTTTAGGTCTATTGTTGAATTTTATATACTAAAACAGCCTATTTAGAACTAAAAAGTGTATTTAAACACTGTTTTTAACTAAAAAACCGTGTTTTTGACAATAAATAAAAAAGTATACTTCTAAATTGGTCGAGAGGGGGAAGCTCAGCCTCGCTAGGGGGGGTCAGGCCGGACCGTTCTCTAGCTTTGAGGGGGGTGGGGAGGGGGGCCTGGATTTTTTCTAGGGTGGTCCAAAATTTTGGCTCTAGGGGGGGTGGACCCCTCTGCCCCCCCCCAAAAAAAAAAACATCTATGGACACACTTAAAAATATAGGGGAGGAAAAGGTTACCCCTCCCCCAATTTTGGAAAAATTAAGAAAAATTGTCTTTAAAATGACTTGTAACTGCCTTCAAACTTAAGTTTTGATGTCAAAATGGGTGTTTTAAGCAATAAAATGCTCAAAAAAGCATTAAAAAGGACTTTTTGACCTAAAATCAGTTTTTTTACTTGTTTTTAATTTAAAATCGAAAAACTATATGAGTAAAATCATTTCGAAAAAAAAACGATATAGGTAAAACGCGTTTCTCAGATTTTAATTTCCGCCCCCCCCCCCTCCCCCTTAAATCCGGGTTTAACCCCCCGGATGTTGAAATCTTAACAAAATCAATTGGAAACAGATGAAATTCTTTTTTAATGATAAATTTTTTTAATGTTTGGGTTTTGCTTAGGCTTAGGAAAAAAATAAGGTTTCTACTCTTTAGTTCAAAAAGCATCATTAAATACAAATTTACCATGATAAAGTTTCGCTTGATTTTTAGGTTTTGTTTAGGCTTAGTTTTTTAGTTTTTTGAATAAATCATTTAATAAAAGTTTATCACGATAAAAACTTTGCTTGATTTTTGGCTTTTGCTTAGGCTTAGGAAAAAAGGTTTCAATGCATTGTTTTAGTCAAAATAGGAGAAACTTGTCTTTTGAAAAGTGCGTTTACAAAATCGCATCAAAAAGACGAGTTTTCCGAAGACGAGATGTTTAAAAGAGGAGTTTTTTGAAGACGAGTTGTAGAAGACGAGATGATAAAAGACGTATTGCAAAAGAAGAAATTTCCGGGAACCCGCACGCCCATTCATCAGCAAGGTTGATATTCCCCAGTCCTAATTCCCCAGGTTTTGAATCACCGGAGTGTAATTAATCAGCGATGGAGGTGTCCGGTAAAGATTATTTCCGCAAAAAATTTTCGCGAGGGAATTTTTTCCTACTTTGTATTTCGGGTTTTTTTGTAATCAAAAATTATAAATAAAAAGCCATTTTATAAAATTTCGATATACTACGGCAATTTTTTAAAATATAAAAGTTTAAAAAAATTGTCATCAGTTTTTGATCTTTAAAATCTTTTACTAAATATACTTTTTTTTCTAACGAAATAAATCAAAATAATCTTAATTTTTTTTGCAGATTTATTGTGGTGTTGAATTTGTTTACAGTTTGTTTTTTTTATATTTTTTTATATTTAGACCAACGAAATACATCCAACAAAAGTGTACTTTTGTTGTACTTTTAGTAAATAAATGTGTACATTTAGTACATGTTCAATTTTTTAATGTTTATTTAATTTTAATTGCATTGCATAGTAGCTAAAAATATTAAAATTAAAAAAAGTGGATTGTAAAGAACTTTCTATTTTTCAAAATTGTACACGTTTACATATATACACCAATTTGCCAATAGAATTAATTAATGTTTTTGTATATAGCCAAAATATTATGTTCAATACTGGCTAACAGGAATGCAATGAATTTCTTCAGCTATTGATTTGCCACGGGGAAATCGAAATCTAATGATTGCAAGTAAAACAAGAGATAAAACATTTATTGTATACATAAGACGTTTCGGATTTCACGCAATCCATCATCAGTTAGTACATCTAAAATAAATTATTGAAAAATTACATAAGTAAATGTCAGATATAACATGGGCAGATTACAATAATAATAAAACTCAGAGCAAAAAAAAAGAAAAAGGGCAGAAATTACAAAAAAATATATTAAAACCATTAAAAACAAAAGCATTGAGCTGTTTTGTTTTTAATGGTTTTAATATATTTTTTTGTAATTTCTGCCCTTTTTCTTTTTTTTTTTTGCTCTGAGTTTTATTATTATTGTAATCTGCCCATGTTACATCTGACATTTACTTATGTAATTTTTCAATAATTTATTTTAGATGTACTAACTGATGATGGATTGCGTGAAATCCGAAACGTCTTATGTATACAATAAATGTTTTATCTCTTGTTTTACTTGCAATCATTAGATTGCAATGAATTTATGCAGCTTTTTCGTAAGCCTAACCCCACGTTTTTCTAAGCCTTTAAGCGAAATTTTAAAGTCATTCTAAATTTTATCTAATAACTGGGCATTAAAAGTTTTGCTTTATTTTTGGTTTCTGTTTAGGCTTAGAAAAACGATTTTTATTAAACGATAGCTATTTCCTGTTGTTCTTGAAAAAAACCATTTTAAAAACCATTTACAAAGAAAATCGAATATTTCGTGTAAATCTTTAATAAAAAAATCATTATTTATTTGTTTGCAAATAAAAAATAAAAAATTAATACAAAAATGCCAGCGTTCGCAGCTATATAAGAGAAACGCAAAAAAGCGGAAAAATTTTTCCGCGGGAATAATCTTCCCGCGGAAATAATGATTCACTGAAAAAGGTTCCTGAGGAAAAAGGATCACGAAAGTCCTCCGCGCGATAGCCAGCCCGGAAAGACACACCCACTTACGTACGCTATTAGTATTGCTCTACGCGCAAATCGCGGCGCGATTTATACTAAGTATTAAACCTAAAATTTATCAAATAAGATCCAAACACCTTACCTCCACACAACAAAAAAAATTAAGAACTTAAACAAACAAAACAAATAATAAACAAGCTCAATCAGAATTACACATAAAAATACGAAACAATATCACCATATATAAACCAGAAATATTACACACAACACAAACTATAAAACACAAGATCAAAATACAAGATAAATAAACACTACAAAAATAAAAAAATAAATAATATAAAATATAGCGAAAAAAAAAACAAAAAAAAAAAACTACGAGATCGAAAAAAATAAATAAAATAAATCAAAAAATAATATCACAAAAAAATAAAAACATACCTATTCAACGATATACTCAAATATAAACTATTATAAGTTATAAGAGAAATAAAAAATAAATTATAAGAAAAAAACACGAAAGAAAAAACCCAAAAATAACAAACAAAAACATATAAAAAATAAAAAAATAAAAAAATATCTCAACAGAAAAAACAACAAACAGTAAAGAAAAAAACACAACAGACAAAAAAACACAATCAAACATCTATCCCTATCGACACAGGCAGCAAAATCAAAATACTCTAACACAACCAAAATATCCCCAATCCACACTGCCCTCCCCACGCCACCACTATCATCCTCCACGACCCCCTCAACGAGATCCTCACCCACAATGAAAAAATGAACGAATAAAAAAAAATTTAACAGCCACAAAACAACCCGATCCAACAAAACACACCCATATAATTAACCAAAAACAACAAAAACAAAATCCAAATCAACACCCACCCCCCCCCCCCACAAAAAACAACCCCCCCAAACCCACACAAAACCAAACAAAACCCCCCCACAAAAAAAAAAGAAAAACAACCCCCCCCCCCCCCGCCAACCGAAATAATGCTGGGGAAATACTGCTGCGGAAATTTTTTCCGCTGAAATTGTTGTTGCGGAAATATTTACCTAGAACCGCGATGGACGGTTTTCGGAAGAAATACATTCTGCATAATATCTTCGGAAAAAATCTCTTTTGCAATAGTAACTTATGCAAGATACATTCCAGGAAAATATCTTCGCACCGTGCTTCGCGCAAGATATTATGTTGGAAGGTATTTTTTCCGCCCTTCTAACGCTGAACGTTGAATGAATAAATTGACAGGTGAGACGCGCAGCCGAATGAATAGAAATAAACAAATCTTATAATTTAAAACATTTCGTACAAACTATTGATAACGTTTTTAAAGGAAGCATTATTTAATAATGTAATTTTTGTGATAATAAACTTTTATATTTAATGATTTGTTTTGAAAAATTGCGAACCTAAACCTAAGCGAAACCTAATAATTAAGCAAAATTTTATCTTAGTAAATTTGTATTTAATAGCGTGCTTTTTTATTTAAAAATAAAAACTTATTTTTTTCCTAAGCCTAAGCGAAACCTAAAAATTAAACACAATTTTATCCTTTGGGCAAAAACTCGCCATTTTAAAAAAGCGTTTAATAAATCGCATCTAAAAGACGACTTTACCGAAGACGAGATGTTTAAAAGACGAGTTTTCCGAATACGAGATGTTTAAAGACGAATAGTAAAAGACCAAACTTCCGGACAGCATTTTTAACACTGCACGTAGATGAAATAAACCGACGAGTGAGACGCGCAGCGGGATAAAAATAAACAAATTTTATAATTTGAAACATTATGATCGAATAATGATAAAAATATCATCATTTTTTTAAAGTAACCTTATTTAATAATATATCATAATACAATTTAGCTTGATTTTTAAGTTTTGCTTTGGCTTCGGAAAAATAAATTTAATTACGTTTTAATTAATTTTTAAAACCTTTTATACTATACAAAACAATAGTTTTATACTAAGTTTTCAAAACCATAAAGTTTGGCGCAGTAAAATTGAAATAAACAAATCTATATGTAAAACTTATCAGACTATTGATAAAAAAAATTGGATTTAAAAAAAAAAATCATTATTCAACAAAATGCATCACAACAATACAATTTAGTTTGATTTTAAGGTTTTGCTTAGGCTCAGGAAAATAAATTTAATTAAAACTAAGTTTTTATTTGTTTTTAAAAACTTTTTACACTGTTATTATTTTTACTTTGAATTTTTAAATCTATTAAGTTTTTAATTTGCTCATAATCGAGTAATTTGAGAATTAAACAAACCAGCGTATTATTTAATGTAGTAATTTAATAAATTTAATAGTGTATCAGTTTATATTTAAAGTGTAGGGTTATTGCATTAATTTAGCACATTTTTTCATCAATAAATTTTAAAATTTAAAGAAAAACATTAAAATGACGAATCAGCACTGTGCACGCACGAACACACTGCTTTTTATGTATAAAACTTTATTAAAACATTATTATTTTGGAATTATTTAATATAAATCAAACGACAAATTTTATTTCTTTGTTTGATGGTTTTTAAATTCAAAATAGTTTGCAGGCGATGTTTTAAATCATAAGAATGCTTTATTTAAATTTCGCCGCGCGTCTCACTCGTCGGTTTAGTTTATCGGTGTCCGGAAAAAATACATTCTGCATAATATCTTCGGAAAGAATCTCTTCTGCAATAATAACTTTTGCAAAAATACATTCCAGTAAAATATCTTCGGAAAAAATAACTTCTTGCCGTGCGTCGCAGAAGATATTAACTGGAAGGTATTCTTTCGCCCTTCTAACGCTGAACGTTGGATGAATAAACCCTACGAGTGAGGCGCGCAGCGGAATGGATAATAAAGAATGTTTAATTTAAAACATTAGCGTACAACCGTAAATAATAAAAATACCGGAACATTCTCTTTTACAAGAGACATTATTTAATAATGTATCATAATACAATTTAGCTTGATTTTAGGTCTTGCTTAGGCTTAGGAAAATGAATTTAATAAAAAACAAAGTTTTAATAAATTTTTAAAGCATTTAAAACTAACGAAAAATGTTTTATACTGAGTTTTCAAAACCATAAAGTTTAGCACAGCGGAATAAAAATAAACAAATCGTATTATTTAAAACATTACAAACCATTGATAACAAAAATTAGATTTTTTAATAAAACATTATTAAAAAATGCATTACAATACAATTTCGCTCGATTTCAAGGTTTTGCTAAGGCTCAGGAAAAATAAATTTAATTAAAACTAAGTGTTAATTTGCTTTTAAAGCCTTTTACACTTCACTAGTACAATTTTATACTTTAAGTTTTTAGAAGCATTAAGTTTTTAATTTGTCCATAAGCTAGTAATTTTAAGTTTAGAATTAAACAAACCAGTGTACTTTTAATTTAGTAATTTAGTTTAATAAATTTACCAGTGTATTAATTTATATTTAAAGCGTAGTGTAGTAATTTAGCACAATTTAACATCAATCCAACAGTTTTTGGTTTATAAATTCGCATAGTTGGCAATGTTTTAAATTATAAGATGGCTTTATTTTAATTTCGCTGCGCGTCTCACTCGTCGAGTTTAAAGTTTTTTATCAAAGGGCTTAAAGCAATACCTTCCAGCATAATATCTTCCGCGACGCACGGCGAGAAGTTATTTTTTCCGAGTATTTTGCCCGACTTGTATTCCCGCCAAAGTTCATTCTTGCAGAAGAGATTCTTTCCGAAGATATTATGCAGAATGTATTTTTTCCTAGCGCCATAAACTTTTATTTATTGATTCGTGCTAGACGAATAAAAACCTAAACCTTAGCGTAACCCTAAAATCAAGCAAAACTTCATGGTGTTAAATTTCTATTTAATGTTGTGTTCTCTAAATTAGTGACTGAAAACTCATTTTTTCTTAAGCCTACTTAAAACATAAAAACCAAGCAAACTTTATTGCCGGGACACAAAACTCATCTTTTAAAAAGAACGTTTATAAAATTGCACCCAAAAAAACAAGTTTTAAGAAGACGAGATGTTTAAAAGACGAGTTTTTTGAAGACGAAATGTAGAAGACGAGTTGTTGAAAGACGAAAGTTCCGAACACTACGATATGGACTACTGTACTCAGCTGTAGTTAGAGAATGAATACAAACCAACGGTTCCCAGAACTTTTATTTCTTAGATTTTGTCTTTAAACATTCCGTAGATCTTGTCTTCGGCAAACTTGTTTTTTAAGTTCGATTTCGTGAACATACTTTTTTAAAAAGCATTTATTCGGTTTTTGTTATATGATTAAAGCTTTAAAAAGCCAAGCTTTAGTTGTTGTTGTAAAAACAGATATTTTGCAACTAAAACCGTGAATTTAAAAAACTTACTTCTTCTTAAGCCTAAATAAAACCAAAAATCAAACAAAACTTGTGTGTTTCTAACTCGTGGCGTAGCTCGTGGTATATATTTGTATTTAATAGTGTTTTTTTAACTAAAGACAAAAAACCTTATTTTTAATCCTAAGCCTAATCGATACCAAAAAATTAAGCAAACTTTCATTATGATTTTTTTTTTCATTCGCGGGACAACTATACGTTCACAAATACGTTCACAAAATCGCACTCAAAAAACCGAGTTTAGAAGACGAGATATAAGACAAGATGTTTAAAAATGAAATTTAAAAGACGAAATTTAGCATATCCAAATTAACCTAATTATACTTGCAGTTTTTTTTTTTCTATGTTAAAAATTTATTAAATTGTGACAGTGATATAACTCTATTGAGCTCAGTCTTATTATGTAATAAAAGGTTCGGTCGAATTAAGTTTCCAACTCATAAGAAGGCAGATTTTTTTTCAAATCCTCTTTTTCACAAAATATAAAAACATATAAACTTTAAAAATTTTAACTTGACATTTTTGTTCGAAATTGATTATTTTAAATAATTGTTAAAAACGGATTTTTAATATTAAATCATTTGCACAAACTTTTAAAATATTTTTCGAAAAAAAAATTGCTCAGCAAAACAAGCAGTTATCTAATGACAATAATATTATATAACTAGCTTTGAAAAATGCTCTAAAAATAGAGCAGGAAAAAGGGGCGATTTTTGACCGGGTGTGTGTTTAGACAGAAAAGATGTGGACTAGTCTGAGATGGACATTATGTGGTCTAAAGGAAATTTGCATTTGGTTTGGGCAGCTGCTCACTGAATAAAAATTTCTACAATATGATAATGATTTGTTTATACATTGATCTAATCACACAGCACTCTTGCATTTTTTTAGTCTGATGAAATGTCAATTGAAAAAATCATACTCACAGTATTCTTTGACAAGCGCGAAATCTCCACTTTTTCAATTAGAAGGCTATATTTGTATGTGTAAGAAACAAATATAAATTTGAAAAACTGGCGATTTCGCGCTTGTCAAAGATTGCTGTGAGTATGATTTTTTCAAATGATGTTTCATCAGACTAAAAAAATGCAACAGTGCTGTGTGATTAGATCAATGTATAAACAAACTATTATCATATTGTAGAAATTTTTATTCGGTAAGCAGCTGCCCAAATTAAATGCAAATTTCCTATAGTCCACATAATGTCCATTTCAGACTAGTCCACACCACATCTTTTCTGTCTAAACATACACCCGGGGAAAATAAACAGGATTATAAAAAAATAATATAGTTTTAAAAAAAATAAATAAATAGCGCTTAATTTTCATTTGTAAGAAGATTTTGTAAATTTCAGTTATGTTTAAGCCATTCCAAATAATTATAAATGGACTGGGCGACCTAAACAGGATTATAAAAAAATAATATAGTTTTAAAAAAAATAAATAAATAGCGCTTAATTTTCATTTGTAAGAAGATTTTGTAAATTTCAGTTATGTTTAAGCCATTCCAAATAATTATAAATGGACTGGGCGACCGTTCTCCAAAATGAAAATTTGTTTATTTGTGGACCGAAATTAAGGTAAATTTGCAGTTTCAAAGTATTATCAAAATTTTAAGGCCGTTTGGAACACGCTATATTATCTTAAAATAAAGTTTTTAAGGAATTTTGTTAAAATACGTTCGTTTTTTTGATTTGTCGCTACCTCGTGGCATTTTGGTTTAGTCTACCAATTTTTTTGAATTAAATTAAAAACACAGCCTAATAAACTATAGTTTTGGCTGCGCAATGACATATGTTTATAATCATTCCGTTGCCGAGATATATTTTTTTAACAGTTTTCATATTATTAATAAAACCCATATTAACTATCAATAAAAAGTAGTTCCTAAGAATTATTGCTCAATTTTCTACAATTTCCAAAGAACCTATGTTTTTTTATCAATCAATAACGAGGGAGAAATACCGGTTTTAGGATATAAGCGTTTGAAAATAATATATAAATAATAAAGAGAAGAAGAACATAATACTAAATTTACCCACGTTCTAACATTATAGTTTACGCGGTACCGTGGGACTTAGTCTCCGTGTGGCGCTCAATAACCAATAATTATTTTAATACCACCAATATTCATTTATAATAAAAATAAAAAATAATAATAATAAGATGAATTTAAATACAAAATTTACCCACGTTGTTTAATTATAGTTAGTGCGGTGCAGTGGAGCTCCAGACAAACTAAAGTTTACTTATGCTCTCTAGACGATAGTTGGCGCGATAGCATGCGCTAATGATTGCAATTATAATTTTTAAAGCAAAATAATAATAATAAGAAGAGGATGAACATGAATTACAAAATTTACCCACGTTCTCTAAGTATAGTTGGCGCGGTGCCGTGGGCTAAATTGCAGTGTGGCACCCGCACCCTTGCACCACCGATGATTGGAATTGTATTTTTTGAAATATGAATAATAATAATAAGATGAAAAAGATGATAAACATAAATTACAAAATTTAGCAGCTGCTCTAGTTATAGTTGTCGCGGTGCCGTAGGGCTAAATTGGAGTGGGTACTCCTGCGCTACCGATGATTGCAATTATTTTTTGGAATAAAAAATTAGAAGAAGAAGATGATGATCATAAATTAAAAATTTTATCCAGATTTTCTGATTATAGTTGGTGCGGTACCGCAGGGTTGAATCGCCCCGTGAACAATGAAAAAATACTGATTTTAAGATAATGAGCATTAGAATTATAATAATAAATAGAAGAAGATGAACATAAATTACAACAAATTTTCCCAACATTCTCTAATTATAATGTGCCCGGTGCTGTGGGGCTAAACCGCCGCGTGGCGTTCCCGCGCTTATTATTATTTATTTTCAAAAAAAACTATGAATAAATTTTGTCATCAGTAATGCAAGAATTAAAAAAGTACTTTGTAGTTTTCGCCGTTTTCCGCACGGTCGCAGTAGATGGCGCTGGGAACTGGTTCGGTTTCCGCCACCAATTAAAACCGAGCACCTTCTTGGTGGTATGCTGAAGATTTAATCCGACTTAAAATTAATCTGAGATTAGCGATTGTCGACACACAGTAAACATACCAACAGTATTGATTGAAAAATCTAGGTTAACGAAGTTAATAGACTTAATCTTAGATTAAATCGTCATTAATTCGAGATTATCAGAAAAAAAACCCGCAAATCTTTAATTCACCTCCAGAGGTGGTTTAAAAATTTGCATAAATTAACAATTTAATCTCGAGTTAGTGACGATTTAGTCTGAGATTAGGTTTAATTTCAGAATCAAATCGTTAAACTAAAATATCTATTCAATACTGCTAGTATGTTTACTGTGTGTAAACAATTGCTAATTTCAGATTAACTTTAAGTCGGCGATTAAACCTTCAGCATACCACCCTGTGCGGTTTCTATGAGGGACTGTTCGTTGTCTGCTCTGTAAAGTCCTTATTGTTGCCAAAAGGCTGTTATTGTGCGGTTGGAAGTTTTCATTTGTCTATTTTTTCAATTTTTTTTATTTTGATCAATAAATCGATAGCAAGGACCTAAATGAAAAAAGTGCTTCCTAAAAAAGTTGCGTAATTCTTTCTTCTTTCCAATGAGCCCATATTTTATTTTTTTATTGATCAGTAACGAATGAGGAATATCGCTTTTAAGGATTGGGCGTTGGAATAATGATAATAATAATAATAATAATAAGAAGAAGAAGAAGAAGAAGAAGAGGAAGAAAAGAAGAAGGTTCTGATTTTCAAAATTTACCCACGTTCTCTAATAATGGTTGGCGCGGCACCGCGAGGTTAAATCGCCCCGTGGCGCCCCCGCGCCACCCATGATTCATAATAAAATAAATATCGTTGAATTATATCTGGCTGACGCTGAATATTAGAATACAGACATGAGGGGACCAATTAAAATTGTGCGGTAATAACGTTTTTTTTTTAAAAACAAATAAGAACGCAGAATTTTTTTTAATTCCACGTTTTTACAAAATATACTGAAATCAACCATCTTTAATCTTATAAAAATTTTCATTTGCGTTTTAAATTAAGTAAATTGATAAATAATTATTAAAATACGGGTTTTGATCTTTATTAAACCGATTTCGTTAAAAATTTTGAATGGTTTTGTTGTTAAATAGTCGATTCAATACTGCAATTTTTGCGGTCAGCTAGATTTTAATTGCCTAGGCAATAAAAATCTAGCTGACCGCGAGATTCGCATTATTGAATCGACTATTTAACAACAAAAACATTCAAAATTTTTCACTAAAGCGGATTAATAACACAGATTGAAAACTGTATTTTAATAATTATTTATTAATTTACCTAATTTATTACCACACAATTTTAATTGGTTCCTTCATGTCTGCATTCTAATTTTCAGCGTCAGCCAGATATAATTCATTAATTCATCCATAATGATTTACTCAATGAAAGCGTCATATGTTTAATATTCTGGTGCCATGTTTCTCGGATGTTTAATTAATTGGGGGAAGGAAAAAGGGGAAGAGGCACGGAACAATTTTTTTCAAACTGGGCAAAAAAAAATGGTTCAAAAAGTACAAATTAAGTAAAAATGGATAACTTTTAGTGTAATGACATTTAAAGCACATTATCTACTATTTTGCACGGGTTTCCAAATTTGGTCTCCACCAAATTTGGATTCGTTCCTGAAAGCGTATGCAATTTTATGTTTTTTAGGATTAAAATTTCTAAAATGGTATAACTGTGTTCTTTGTATAAATTGTCCAATAGATATTTTGATATAAAGATTTTGGTTTCTGGTAAAAAAAAATTGGGTTACGTCTCGTGGTATTTTTTATTTTTCACAGGCACAATTCTGCTAAATTTTCAGCGGATTTGAAAAATTGAAACATTTTTGCAAAACTGGGTGAGTACGCAAATTTTTTTAAAATAAAATAACTTATTACAAACCCAATCGTCATTTAGAGGACTGCATCTTAATTCATTGCTTAGAGTCTACCCATTTTATGTGTAAACAAACAAAAGGCTAAATCTGTTCTATTTAAAAAGGACGGGCTATTTAAAATTAAAAGATCAGGGATTTTAACAATATTTTGCAAAAAAATAAGAATTGTTTAAGTAACTAAAATTTTAAATAGCCCTTTTCAGTTATTACTCTTCGGAATCGCATGAATTTTAAAACTTAAGTTGTCGGCTACACAATTTTTTTTTGTTATTCGTAAAAACCGCAGTCTACTATTAACGAATTCAATTCGTTTTAAAACAGCCGAATTGCTTGTTTTTTTTTAAATTAAACCTTTAGTAAAATTAGGGTATGCTAAAAAATCGTATTTTTTTAGGGCGTAACCGCTCTGCACCAGGAAGAAAAAAAATAAACGCGTGAGCGAAAGAAATTAAAAAAAAGTTGTCAGTGGTTATGTAACCAATTGCTATTTAGGGTAGTGCATTTAATTTCGGCACTTTTCCCAATTGGGCATTTTTGATTTTGGACTATATCTTTGGTAATCCTGGACGGAATACGACGTTTGATAACTCAAATGAGAGCTAATTATATGTAGATGACTGTCGTGAGCTTTTTATTTGTTATGTTAAAATATTTTTATGTGAAATTGTGTGATTTATAATAAAAAAAAATTGTTACTCGTTTTTAGAACATGGGCATTTCATGATTACTCAATAAATTGGTTTAAAAATTAAACTGTCCTGGTAAAATTTAGTTTTTTTTCCAAATTTTTAGTCCCCGTGGTTCTACGTTGCGTCTGTGGTGAGCAATCGTTATAAAATAAAATAGTGTAATTTCGGTACACTATTGATGTAGGTAAAAACGGGTTCAATTTAGTGGTCGGGTGTTAAATTGTAGTTGTAATTAGTTAAAAGACAACGTTGAAATGTGTAAGAGTCATAGCACTGCACTTAAACTCAATTAAGGGGGTCTTTTGAAAAAGTACCGAAACTAAATGCAATTTTTTCCCAAATTTTCTTCATTTTGATACCATTTAGCATTTTAGCTTTAACTTTTTGCCAGTTACACGTTAAACAACAAGTAAAAGTTTAAATTAAAGAAAACTGTCTGGAGATACTGATAGGCTCTTAAATTTTTAAAAATGATGATTTTTTGACTGAAAAACAATAGATTGTTTGTAAAGTGCCGAAATTAAATGCACATATTTAATTTCGGCAATTTTCCATTTTTTTAAAACTGATTTAATTAAGTAAAAAAAACTTTCGTACAATGAATTTTTTATAACGCAACGCAGTATTGTAAAAGCTTTAAAATGAGCTATCAAACATGAAAATCAGGCCATACAGTGCAAAGTTACATTGGAAAAACGAAAAAGTGCCGAAATTAAATGTACTACCCTAGTTGCGTCACATGTTTCTCTCCACGTGATATTTTCTCGAAGAAAAGTGATAACTTAAACACCCTGCTATTTTCAGCATGATGGAATTAATCTTAAGTATTAAATCAATAGGTATACTTTTTCAAAAAAGTAGTCGGCTACGGTGTGGTTTTCTTTTGCTTAGAACAAACGTTTAATTTGGAACCAAAAATCAATATTTTAATTCTAAATTAAGTTAAAAAACTATTTTAATTTTCGATTCTAGCAGATTATCAAAGTCGTGGCGCAGTGGCAGGACACTCGTTTGGCGTATTGAACCTTGCAAAATCGAGTCCCGGCGGAAACACAAAAATAGTGAAATCATATTAATATTGTTATGCTATTAGTGCTACTTGTTCGACCTTGCATATCCGCCTTTGATAGTAATTTTTTTGAACGTATAAAATTCTTAAAATTATTTTAGTTTCAAACAAAAGAAACAAAAAATGGATAAATTAAAAATTAACACCAACAAACCCATTCACCACTGCCTGCCAACTGTTTTTTTTTCTCTCAAATAATTGTTATTCTATTTATTGATTACCGGTCAGCATTGAACCAAATTAAAAAAATAAGCGCTTACCTACTCTCTGTTTTTTTTTAGCGATACTGGAAAATTTGACAAAAAATTTTTTGTTTGCAGTCTTATAACTTTTGAACGCGCCGCGATCAATATGCAATATCTCGCGTTAAGGTCATTGTACTTTTGGCTACCTCCTGAAAAAAATTTTTTTTTTCAAAAATTTTGGGGGGTTAGCCCCAAAATTGCCGAAACTTACGGTCGATTTTTTTCGGCCAAATTTCTAACTTTTTACCATATGGGGCTTTACGTCTGAAAATTTTTTTGCAGATTGCCCATACTTTTCTGAGCTTAAAAATATATAATTTGTTAGGGGTAACCTACCTGGGTCGGGTACCCCGAGAGGTTAAAGGGGCGGTTAATTTCACGATTTTTGCTAAAAATCTTTGTATGGGGGACACCAAATGCATATTTTGGAATCATGCTCAAAAACTGTTAGAGCCACAGGCCTGAGATCGGGGGGGGAATGCGGAAATTTAAGTCCGACATTTTGGTGATAGTCTCGAAAAATCTTGATGCCCTAAGGCACTGCAATGGCTGACCCCTAAAAATAAAACTTTCGACACAGCCCTTCTACATAGGCGAGTAATATAACATTTTAAAGCTCTCGGCGTGCTGATTTCAAAAATATAAAAAAATTTGCTCTAAATGGTCGGGTAACCAAATACAGACCCCTTTGTACCCCCAAAATTAGTAAGGGGTGATTTTTTTGTTTTTATTATTTATAAGCCGTGTTTATATTCGTTTGAAAGCTCTATGCGTGCTGATTTAAAAAATATTAATTTTAGACTAAAATTTTTTATGGTTACCCGGTTACATACCCCCAAATACCCCCCATTTTGAAAAATGGTAATTTTGTCATTTTTTCATTTTAAGTGACATGTTTATACTCATATGAAAGCTCTCGACGCACTGATTCCAAAAATATATGTTTCTTTTTAATTTTCTTCAGTGGTTACCCATTTTTGCACCCATCAATGTACCCCCTAAAATTCTTAGAGGGTGATTTTACTATAATACCCTTATGTTTATACTCATATCAAAGCTCTCGACACGCTGATGTCAAAAAAATTATTTTCAACTCGATTTACTCAATGGTCAATGATTACCATTTTTACAACAAAAATGTACCCCAAAAATATTTAGGGGGTCTTTTTTATATATTTATTATAATACCCTCATGTTTATACTCATATCAAAGCTTTAGACAGGCTTATCCCAAAAATATAAATTTCAACTCGATTCACCCAATGGTTACCATTTTTACAACCCATAATGTACCCCCAAAAATTTTTAGGGGGTCATTTCTATATATTTATTAATTATAATACCCTCATGTTTATACTCATATCAAAGCTTTAGACACGCTTATCCCAAAAATATAAATTTCAACTCGATTCATCTAATGGTTACAATTTTTACAACCCATAATGTACCCCCAAAAATTTTTAGGGGGTCTTTTTTATATATTTATTATAATACCCTCATGTTTATACTCATATCAAAGCTTTGGACTGGCTTATCCCGAAAATTTAAATTTAAACTCGATTTATCTAATGGTTACCATTTTTACAACCCATAATGTGCCCAAAAATTTTTAGGGGGTCTTTTCTATATATTTATTATAATACCCTCATGTTTATACTCATATCAAAGCTTTAGACAGGCTTATCCCAAAAATATAAATTTCAACTGGATTTATCTAATGGTTACCATTTTTACAACCAAAATGTACCCCCAAAAATTTTTAGGGGGTCTTTTTTATATATTTATTATAATACCCTCATGTTTATACTCATATCAAAGCTTTAGACAGGCTTATCCCAAAAATATAAATTTCAACTTGATTCACCCAATGGTTACCATTTTTACAACCCATAATGTACCCCCAAAAATTTTTAGGGGGTCTTTTCTATATATTTATTATAATACCCTCATGTTTATACTCATATCAAAGCTTTAGACACGCTTATCCCAAAAATATAAATTTCAACTCGATTCATCTAATGGTTACCATTTTTACAACCCATAATGTACCCCCAAAAATTTTTAGGGGGTCTTTTTTTATATATTTATTATAATACCCTCATGTTTATACTCATATCAAAGCTTTAGATACGCTTATCCCAAAAATATAAATTTCAACTCGATTCATCTAATGGTTACCATTTTTACAACCCATAATGTACCCCCAAAAATTTTTAGGGGGTCTTTTTTATATATTTATTATAATACCCTTATGTTTATACTCATATCAAAGCTTTAGACACGCTTATCCCAAAAATATAAATTTCAACTCGATTCATCTAATAGTTACTATTTTTACAACCCATAATGTACCCCTAAAAATTTTTGGGGGTAGATTATGTAGCAAGATTTTTAGCAAAAATCGTGAAATTGACCCCCTTTAACCTCTTGGGGTACCCGACCCAGGTAGGTTATTCCTGACAAATTATATATTTTTGAGCTCAGAAAAGTATGGTAAATCTGCAAAAAAATTTTCAGACGTAAAGCCCCATATGGTAAAAAGTTAGAAATTCGGCCGAAAAAAATCGACCGTAAATTTCGGCAATTTTGGGGCTAACCCCCAAAATTTTTGAAAAAATTTTTTCAGGAGGTAGCCAAAAGTACAAGGATCTTAACGCGAGATATTTGCATATTGATCGCGGCGCGTTCAAAAGTTATAAGACTGCAAACAAAAAATTTTTTGTCAACTTTTTCCAGTATCGCTAAAAAAAAAACAGAGAGTAGGTAAGCGCTTATTTTTTTAATTTGGTTCAATGCTGATCGGTAATCAATAAATAGAAACAATTATTTGAGAGAAAAAAAACAGTTGGCAGGCAGTGGTGAATGGGTTTGTTGGTGTTAATTTTTAATTTATCCATTTTTTGTTTCTTTTGTTTGAAACTAAAATAATTTTAAGAATTTTATACGTTCAAAAAAATTACTATCAAAGGCGGATATGCAAGGTCGAACAAGTAGCACTAATAGCATAACAATATTAATATGATTTCACTATTTTTGTGTTTCCGCCGGGACTCGATTTTGCAAGGTTCAATACGCCAAACGAGTGTCCTGCCACTGCGCCACGACTTTGATAATCTGCTAGAATCGAAAATTAAAATAGTTTTTTAACTTAATTTAGAATTAAAATATTGATTTTTGGTTCCAAATTAAACGTTTGTTCTAAGCAAAAGAAAACCACACCGTAGCCGACTACTTTTTTGAAAAAGTATACCTATTGATTTAATACTTAAGATTAATTCCATCATGCTGAAAATAGCAGGGTGTTTAAGTTATCACTTTTTCTTTCGAGAAAATATCACGTGGAGAGAAACATGTGACGCAACTAGGGAAGTACATTTAATTTCGGCACATTTTCGTTTTTCAAAAGAAACTTTGCACTGTATGGCCTGATTTTCATGTTTGATAGCTCATTTTAAAGCTTTTACAATACTGCGTTGCGTTATAAAAAATTCATTGTACGAAAGTTTTTTTACTTAATTAAATCAGTTTTAAAAAAATGGAAAATTGCCGAAATTAAATAAGTGCATTTAATTTCGGCACTTTACAAACAATCTATTGTTTTTCAGTCAAAAAAATCATCATTTTTAAAAATTTAAAAGCCTATCAATATCTCCAGACAGTTTTCTTTAATTTAAACTTTTACTTGTTGTTTAACGTGTAACTGGCAAAAAGTTACAGCTAAAATGCTAAATGGTATCAAAATGAAGAAAATTTGGGAAAAAATTGCATTTAGTTTCGGTACTTTTTCAAAAGACCCCCTTAATCGAGTTTAAGTGCAGTGCTATGACTCTTACACATTTCAACGTTGTCTTTTAACTAATTACAACTACAATTTAACACCCGACCACTAAATTGAACCCGTTTTTACCTACAGCAATAGTGTGCCGAAATTACACTATTTTATTTTATAACGATTGCTCACCACAGACGCAACGTAGAACAACGGGGACTAAAAATTTGGAAAAGACTAAATTTTACCAGGACAGTTTAATTTTTAAACCAATTTATTAAGTAATCATGAAATGCCCATGTTCTAAAAACGAGTAACAATTTTTTTTTATTATAAATCACACAATTTCACATAAAAATATTTTAACATAACAAATAAAAAGCTCACGACAGTCATCTACATATAATTAGCTCTCATTTAGTTATCAAACGTCGTATTCCGTCCAGGATTACCGAAGATATAATCCAAACTGAAAAATGCCCAATTGGGAAAAGTGCCGAAATTAAATGCACTACCCTAAATAGCAATTGGTTACATAACCACTGACAACTTTTTTTTAATTTCTTTCGCTCACGCGTTTATTTTTTTTCTTCCTGGTGCAGAGCGGTTACGCCCTAAAAAAATACGAATTTTTAGCATACCCTAATTTTACTAAAGGAACCCAGAAAACTTAAAAAGAAAGTTTTCAGCGGTTGTGTAACCCACTATTAATTAGTTGCGTCATGCGTTTCTCTGCACGTGACATTTTTTCAAAGAACGAGTGGTTACTTTACCACTAATCTATTTTCACCGTGACAGAATTTATTTTTAGCTCTAATAACAGCGTGTTAACATGTTGTTAATTCTTGCTATTTTATAATTTTTTATATAGTTTTCTTAAATACAGGCTAATAAAACCTTAACTTTTAGTTGGGAATTAACACCAAATAATTTGTTTCGGCTGAAATTCTAATTTCTTCTTTAATCGAACAAAGTCACACAAGGAATAATTAGCATACGGTTTCATTGAAAATGCGTTCGCAACTATTAAAGTTTCTGGATTTTTTTGTTGGAAAACGGCGCAAAACTGATGAACGTAATATTAGTTAAAGGTGCAGTGCGGAGTCAGACTTTTTGACTTAGATTTTGATAATTTTTTGTGAAAATCTTGCCCCTGTCCCCAATAGCCCACAAATTTTTTTTAACAAAATATCTCTAGTGGTTTAAGAGTTATGAACCCCCATAATGGCGTTTTTCGATAATTCTGTACGTGAAAGATTGCTGAATGGATATAACGATTTAAGTTCAGATTATGCACTTAAGAAAAGCGGCTACTTTCTACTTTAATTTGATACCTTGATCGTAAAGATTGGTTCAGTATTTGTCGAATATAGCGTTTACCGTACGAAAAACAGCGTTTTGTTAAAAACACCAGACGGCAGTGATTTTATGAAGTTTGCCCACTTTTTTTCCTTCACTTCGTGTTTTTAGCGAAAAAATGGGTTATTGGGGGAAGGGGTACAGTTTTCACAATAAATTATCAAAATCGAAGACAAAAAGTTTGACTCCGCACTGCACCTTTAAGTAAACATCATGATTATACAGAACCAACGAGTGATCAATTTTGTGCCAACAACGCTTATGCAAATTATTACTTACGTGACTTTAGGCGATTGACCTTCTAATGATCATTGAGTTCCAACACATGATTTTGGAGGGCACACCTGTGCAGTGCATGGTAAAAAAAATGAAAAAGTACCCTAAAATTATGACGCCGTTGTTGACCTATGATGACGCCATTATAGCAAATTTTTTGAATTTTGTGCCAACAACGCTTATGCAAATTATTACTTACGTGACTTTAGGCGATTGACCTTCTAATGATCATTGAGTTCCAACACATGATTTTGGAGGGCAGACCTGTGCAGTGCACGGTAAAAAAAATATGAAAAAGTACCCTAAAATTATGACGCCGTTGTTGACCTATGATGACGCCATTATAGCAAATTTTTTGGAGTTTTTAGCCTATTTCGATTATTTTAAACCATTATAGACCTATTTTTACCATATTATTTTCACTTTTTTTGTCCTTTTTTTTCTTTCTTCTCCCCTGCTTGTCCCCCCATTTCAAAAAAGTCGCCCCTGTTTTGGAATCCCCCCCCCAATAAAACCCCGGAGGGAGGGGGGCACAGGTCTGGGAGGGTATATAAACATTACTATACAAAATATCTGCTTGATTTTAATCATATTAATTTTTTTGTTTTTGAAGAAAAAATTATAATCTTTTAATTATCGCAAGAACAAAAATAACAATAATAATTAAAATTACATCAACAAAACAATACACGCAACCGGTTGGTTTTTCTTTTAGTTTTTTTCGAAACTTCGGATTCAACATGGATACCATTTAGAAAAACTGGGAGCACAAATTTACTTAATCACCACCGATGGCAGACATTATTGTTGAAAAATGACAACTGAAGGGGGTCATAAAAAAAGAAACAAAAAGTTTATGAAATATAATATTAACACTTTTATTTAATTGTTATCTATTTTCTTTTGTCTTCTTTTATGTCCATTCCTTGATTCTGTCTCGGTTTTGACCAACCAGAACTCTAAATTAAAAAAAAATTATTACGTTTAAATATAATTATCAATATTATGGAACTTATAAGTATTGAATAATTTCTTTTGGTCAAATTAAAATTATTTTATCAATCAAATATTGATGAACAGCACATTACAGCAATACAGATGCTTCATACGATAATTAATTCAAACTGACCTTTTCATTTTGTGTTTTTTCTAGTTGAAAAGCCATTGATTGGGCCCGAAAAGATAGACGCTTTGTATTTTCCATTACTTGCTCATGAATACTTATGGCGTTGGTACCCATTATAACGTGACCCTATATATTCAAACCCCTTTAAAAGAAACAAGTTTATCTATTAGATATCGAATCAGATCAAAATGTAACACCGAATAAACATTTGCAACGCAGCAGCAGCAATCCAACAGTCAATGTGCATCATAATTTTTTTTAACGATAGAGGAAGGGGTATGCAAAATCTGGAGCATTTTGGGCTAGTTCACGTCGAAGTGAGAAGAGACAACGCGTTTTAGCACGTTTACATCGTTGCATTATTGTTTGTTGTAGTGGTTTAAAACTGCCGTTTTTGTTACTTCGGTGTGAACTGGGTCTTAACGAAGGAGGTCGTCTTGGATAGGGGGAGAATACACCTCTTGGGGACTATTGATTATTGTTATAAATTATTGACTCAAGTTTACAAAAAATAAAACCCGCATTATTTTTTTATTTTTTACTTTTTTTGATGAACACCAGAAAACGCTGTTTCATAACTTTACATTTAAAATAAAAATATAATTACTAATTCTGAATCTATTTTCGCATCCAACTGCGCATTTCGAATTAAATTGACAATCCATTTTTCGGCTTCATCTTCCTCCATATTCAATTTCTCAGCCAACATTTAAAGATACTTATTCAGTTGAAGTTAGAAGATTTGATAAAAAAGATATATAAACTCATTTTTACCTTGTTTGTTAAGATTGTCTATTTTTTACTGATGTTTAGAAACAATAGGAAAAAACCAAATGAAAGAAAAAATTATTAAGTGTATAATTATAGTAAACGAAAATAAGGACAATTGTATAGCTTTTAATAGTAGAAAAAGTTAGTAAATCAAGGTTTATTACTTTTACTTAAACTATTATTTTTATTAACTTTTGTAAAAACTTTAACTTACTTAATGCTGATGATTGATGTATGGACAAAACATTTAAAAATCAGTAGTCTTGCGCTGTCAATAATTTATACACAAGCAAGAAAAAATCGTTTTTAAAACTGAAAAAAAAAATTTAGGTTGGTGAGATATGTTATGTATATCAAACGAAAAGATAATAAGTAATGTGTAGTTTTATGTTTGTATAGGAATTTTTTAGGTGTAGTTGTTTAATGTTTTATTGAAAGGGGTTATTTTTTATAAGGTGGGGGTAAGAGATAGGTGAGAGTGGGAGTAGGGGGAGTGTTAGGAGAATGATTTTGATTTAGAAGGGGGTAGGTGGGGAGGTGTCAAAAAAAGTTTTAAAATAGTATTTATATTGTTTTTTTATAAGATAATATATTTTATTAATATAAGATATTATGGTGTAAAAGGGTGTAAAAAAGGATATGTGTAAAAATCGGTTTTGGAAGAAAATTTAGTATAAATATAATTTTCATGTGGAGGGTTGAGGGTTAGATTTTAATCTAGAGGGGTCAAGGAAAAATTAATTTGGAGGGGGGTGGTTTTGTTGAGGGGTCTAATTTAAGTAGAGGGTGGCCCCCCTCCCCCTCCCTCTCTCATATGGTAAGAGTATTTTTTTGGATTTGTTTTTTTTAATTTATATCCTGCGTCAATAGTCAAATTTTTTTCATGAGTTTTTATAGTTGGGAGTATTATGCTCAAAATATGCTTTTTGGTGTTTTTTAATATAAAGATGGGTAATAATATAAGTTTTAGTTTAATGATTACAAAAAAGAGGATTGTTTATTTTTTAGCTAGTGTGTATGTTAGATATTGTTTTTAGAAAAACGTATTATTGAAAAAAATATTATAGTTGTCGGGAAATTAGAAGTTTAAAAATGAGATTAGGCGCGTTTGTTGGATTGGTAGTAGGTGTCGGCGATGGTTTTTTATATTATGTTAAAAATGGTTTATTAGAGAAAATTTTTGTAATGAAATGTGAATATGAGTGGTGTTTTTAATATTTTTATGTTAATGTAGATATGTATTAATTTGAAAATTTTTTTTAATTGTGTTTTTTGGCCCTAAAATTACAGATTTTTTCAACGGCAAATCAAATCAAATAATATCGTACCAAATATTCACCCTTTCCAATCAAAATATCAAATAAAAGTAAAAAATTACCTTTTACTTAAATTTTTAAATTCATTGAACAATCTTTCAACTTTTAACGAAAATAATTTTGTGAGCTGTTGAACGCATCAGTAAAATTTTCACTAAAAAAATCATCAAAACCGAAATAAAAAAGTTTGACAGAAAGTTTTTTTCCGCACCTTTAACAGAAAGCTTTTATTGTTTTATTTTTTGTATGTTTTTTTAAATTTTTTGTGTGATTAATACCAATATCCCAAAGAAACAAAACATCTACAAAATTTGTGGATGTAGATGCAAATTTCCAAAATAGTGAGGATGCAGATTTAGCGATTTAGGAAAAAATGGTTTCTACTTTTTCAAAAAAAACCTCTAAAACTTCAAGAAAAATTCTAAGGACGCTTTTATATTGAAAAAACCGGACGTTTGGTTTTTGTTTTTTAAATTCGTCAATGTAAAAACAAGTCCGGCTTAACAACAAAGAATTAATCCTTATATTTTTTATACAGTATTTTATTATTATTATTGTTAAAACTACACTATAACACTTACTTTTTAACTATAAAACTGTTTAAGTTGGAAACCTGTTAAAATTAAATACACGTGTAACATTTTTATATTTAGCTACCTAAGTACAATTCAAGTTTTGTGTCCCCACATCCTTCGGTATATTGCAGTTGCAGTGGTTACTAACAAAAAAAGAAAACAAAGCCTTAAGGATTTAGTCAAAGTAATCCAATTGGTGAGTTTTAAATTCGTTTGTAAGTTGTAACTAAATATCAAATACTTTTTTCTAATTACTTTTTTTGTATTTACTTTTTGATTTTGTTTATAAAAACAGAATTTTGTAATCGCATATAATTTGTCTATCAAGTCTAATTTACAGGTTTCAATTTATAAATTTTGCTTTTCAAATAAAAAAATTACAATAAGTTACAATTACTTCTGGTGCACATTATCCGAAATCCCTAAAAATTGTTCCCGACTGTCCGCCAAATAAGATTTATCATTATCGATAATATTGTATGTCGATTTCACTATGGAGTGTTATTTTAGGAATCCCATGGCTACAGAGACCCGGTGACTGAATTCTTAGAATGTCTCTATATAAACTACGATTTTGACGGAGCTCAACAAAAACTTAGAGAATGCGAGCAGGTAAATAAAAACGTGATATGGAAATAAAAAAGTACTTCAGTAAAGATTATTTTTTAAAATTTGAATTTTAGACCTTGTTCTTCTCAGTCTTGTCCGCTACCACTGCACTAGACGGGCGTCATATTTGTTGTTTACTTTGAACTTTCTTATACTCTTAAGTAGTTTTGAATCATCTCGCCAGATAGGGGTGCTCCATGTCATTATTGTATTCCCCTAAAAACAGTAGTTTTTTTCACACATATTTTGTCTTTAAACAATAAGGCAAAAACGCCCTTTCGATACAGTTTTAGTTTTAGTCCAGTCCCTCTTGGCTTGTCTTAGCGCCTGACCTTTGGATAATCTGCATAGGGGAGATAAGTTACAGGTAATTCAACAACAACATACAGTTTTAGTTGTTTCAATGTTGACTTCAAGAAGTACCAATTTAAAATAACTTTTTGGTTAAAAAATAACCGCCTGTGTCGGAATTAGAAACAATCATAAACAACTTACACCTAAGGGAAAAGGTTTACCCGGTATTACAAACAATAAAACTCAGCGACACTATTCTTATTTCATTCTTTTCGGGTTGTGGGATCGAGCTTACAGTGAACATATCGTGGCACCAACCTAAAGTTTTTTTGTTTCAGGTTTTAGAAAACGATTTTTTTCTTGTGGCTTGTGTAGTAGAATTTATTGACAGCGCAAGACTACTGATTTTTGAAATGTTTTGTCGCATACATCAATGCATCAGCATTAAGTAAGTTAAAGTTTTTACAAAAGTTAATAAAAATAATAGGTTTAAAGTAAAAGTAATAAACCTTGGATTTACTAACTTTTACTACTATTAAAAGCTATAGCAGATTGTCCTTATTTTCGTTTACTATAATTATACAGCTTAATAATGTTTTTCTTTCATTGTGGGTTTTTTCCGTGATGTGTTTCTAAACATCAGTAAAAAATAGACAATCTTAACAAACAAGGTAAAAATGATTTTATATATCTTTTTTATCAAATCTTCTAACTTCAACTGAATGAAGTATCATTTAGAATGTTGGCTGAGAAATTGAATATGGAGGAAGATGAAGCCGAAAAATGGATTGTCAATTTAATTCGAAATGCGCAGTTGGATGCGAAAATAGATTCAGAATTAGTAATTATATTTTTATTTTAAATGTAAAGTTATGAAACAGCGTTTTCTGGTGTTCATCAAAAAAAGTAAAAAATAAAAAAATAATGCGGGTTTTATTTTTTGTAAACTTGAGTCAATAATTTATAACAATAATCAATAGTCCCCAAGAGGTGTATTCTCCCCCTATCCAAGACGACCTCCTTCGTTAAGACCCAGTTCACACCGAAGTAACAAAAACGGCAGTTTTAAACCACTACAACAAACAATAATGCAACGATGTAAACGTGCTAAAACGCGTTGTCTCTTCTCACTTCGACGTGAACTAGCCCAAAATGCTCCAGATTTTGCATACCCCTTCCTCTATCGTTAAATAAAATTATGATGCACATTGACTGTTGGATTGCTGCTGCTGCGCTGCAAATGTTTATTCGGTGTTACATTTTGATCTGATTCGATATCTAATAGATAAAACTTGTTTCTTTTAAAGGGGTTTGAATATATAGGGTCACGTTATAATGGGGACCAACGCCATAAGTATTTATGAGCAAGTAATGGAAAATACAAAGCGTCTATCTTTTCGGGCCCAATCAATGGCTTTTCAACTAGAAAAAACACAAAATGAAAAGGTCAGTTTGAATTAATTATCATTATAAAGCATCTGTATTGCTGTAATGTGCTGTTCATCAATATTTGATTGATAAAATCATTTTTATTTAACCAAAAGAAATTATTCAATACTTATAAGTTCCATAATATTGATAATTATATTTAAACGTAATAATTTTTTTTTAATTTAGAGTTCTGGTTGGTCAAAACCGAGACATAATCAGGAATGGACATAAAAGAAGACAAAAGAAAATAGATAACAATTAAATAAAAGTGTTAATATTATATTTCATAAACTTTTTGTTTCTTTTTTTATGACCCCCTTCAGTTGTCATTTTTCAACAATAATGTCTGCCATCGGTGGTGATTAAGTAAATTTGTGCTCCCAGTTTTTCTAAATGGTATCCATGTTGAATCCGAAGTTTCGAAAAAAACTAAAAGAAAAACCAACCGGTTGCGTGTATTGTTTTGTTGATGTAATTTTAATTATTATTGTTATTTTTGTTCTTGCGATAATTAAAAGATTATAATTTTTTCTTCAAAAACAAAAAAATTAATATGATTAAAATCAAGCAGATATTTTGTATAGTAATGTTTATATACCCTCCCAGACCTGTGCCCCCCTCCCTCCGGGGTTTTATTGGGGGGGGGATTCCAAAACAGGGGCGACTTTTTTGAAATGGGGGGACAAGCAGGGGAGAAGAAAGAAAAAAAAGGACAAAAAAAGTGAAAATAATATGGTAAAAATAGGTCTATAATGGTTTAAAATAATCGAAATAGGCTAAAAACTCCAAAAAATTTGCTATAATGGCGTCATCATAGGTCAACAACGGCGTCATAATTTTAGGGTACTTTTTCATTTTTTTTACCGTGCACTGCACAGGTCTGCCCTCCAAAATCATGTGTTGGAACTCAATGATCATTAGAAGGTCAATCGCCTAAAGTCACGTAGTAATAATTTGCATAAGCGTTGTTGGCACAAAATTCAAAAAATTTGCTATAATGGCGTCATCATAGGTCAACAACGGCGTCATAATTTTAGGGTACTTTTTCATTTTTTTTTACCGTGCACTGCACAGGTGTGCCCTCCAAAATCATGTGTTGGAACTCAATGATCATTAGAAGGTCAATCGCCTAAAGTCACGTAAGTAATAATTTGCATAAGCGTTGTTGGCACAAAATTGATCACTCGTTGGTTCTGTATAATCATGATGTTTACTTAAAGGTGCAGTGCGGAGTCAAACTTTTTGTCTTCGATTTTGATAATTTATTGTGAAAACTGTACCCCTTCCCCCAATAACCCATTTTTTCGCTAAAAACACGAAGTGAAGGAAAAAAGGTGGGCAAACTTCATAAAATCACTGCCGTCTGGTGTTTTTAACAAAACGCTGTTTTTCGTACGGTAAACGCTATATTCGACAAATACTGAACCAATCTTTACGATCAAGGTATCAAATTAAAGTAGAAAGTAGCCGCTTTTCTTAAGTGCATAATCTGAACTTAAATCGTTATATCCATTCAGCAATCTTTCACGTACAGAATTATCGAAAAACGCCATTATGGGGGTTCATAACTCTTAAACCACTAGAGATATTTTGTTAAAAAAAATTTGTGGGCTATTGGGGACAGGGGCAAGATTTTCACAAAAAATTATCAAAATCTAAGTCAAAAAGTTTGACTCCGCACTGCACCTTTAACTAATATTACGTTCATCAGTTTTGCGCCGTTTTCCAACAAAAAAATCCAGAAGCTTTAATAGTTGCGAACGCATTTTCAATGAAACCGTATGCTAATTATTCCTTGTGTGACTTTGTTCGATTAAAGAAGAAATTAGAATTTCAGCCGAAACAAATTATTTGGTGTTAATTCCCAACTAAAAGTTAAGGTTTTATTAGCCTGTATTTAAGAAAACTATATAAAAAATTATAAAAATAGCAAGAATTAACAACATGTTAACACGCTGTTATTAGAGCTAAAAATAAATTCTGTCACGGTGAAAATAGATTAGTGGTAAAGTAACCACTCGTTCTTTGAAAAAATGTCACGTGCAGAGAAAAACGCATGACGCAACTAATTAATAGTGGGTTACACAACCGCTGAAAACTTTCTTTTTAAGTTTTCTGGGGTTCCTTTAGTAAAATTAGGGTATGCTAAAATTTGTATTTTTTTAGGGGCGTAACCGCTCTGCACCAGGAAGAAAAAAGAATGCGTGAGCGAAAGAAATTAAAAAAAAGTTGTCAGTGGTTATGTAACCAATTGCTATTTAGGGTAGTGCATTTAATTTCGGCACTTTTCCCAATTGGGCATTTTTGATTTTGGACTATATCTTTGGTAATCTTGGACGAAATACGACGTTTGATAGCTCAAATGAGAGCTAATTATATGTAGATGACTGTCGTGAGCTTTTTATTTGTTATGTTAAAATATTTTTATGTGAACTTGTGTGATTTATAATATAAAAAAAATTGTTACTCGTTTTTAGAACATGGGCATTTCATGATTACTCAATAAATTAGTTTAAAAATTAAACTGTCCTGGTAAAATTTAGTCTTTTTTTCCAAATTTTTAGTCCCCGTGGTTCTACGTTGCGTCTGTGGTAAGCAATCGTTACAAAATAAAATAGTGTAATTTCGGCACACTATTGCTGTAGGTAAAAACGGGTTCAATTTAGTGGTCGGGTGTTAAATTGTAGTTGTAATTAGTTAAAAGACAACGTTGAAATGTTTAGGAGTCATAGCACTGCACTTAAACTCGATTAAGGGGGTCTTTTGAAAAAGTGCCGAAATTAAATGCAATTTTTTTCCAAATTTTCTTCATTTTGATGCCATTTAGCATTTTAGCTGTAACTTTAAGCTTAAATAAGCTAAAATTAAAGAAGTAAAAGCTTAAATTAAAGAAAACTGTCTGGAGATAATGATAGGCTTTTAAATTTTTGAAAATGATGATTTTTTTGACTGAGAAACAATCGATTGTTTGTAAAGTGCCGAAATTAAATGCACATTATTTAATTTCGACAATTTTTCATTTTTTTAAAAACTGATTTAATTAAGTAAAAAAAATTTTCGTACAATGAATTTTTTATAACGCAACGCAGTATTGTAAAAGCTTTAAAATGAGCTATCAAACATAAAAATCAGGCCATACAGTGCAAAGTTACATTGGGAAAACGAAAAAGTGCCGAAATTAAATGTACTACCCTAGTTGCGTCACATGTTTCTCTCCACGTGATATTTTCTCGAAGAAAAGTGATAACTTAAACACCCTGCTATTTTCAGCATGATGGAATTAATCTTAAGTATTAAATCAATAGGGATACTTTTTCAAAAAAAGTAGTCGGCTACGGTGTGGTTTTCTTTTGCTTAGAACAAACGTTTAATTTGGAACCAAAAATCAATATTTTAATTCTAAATTAAGTTAAAAAACTATTTTAATTTTCTGATTCTAGCAGATTATCAAAGTCGTGGCGCAGTGGCAGGACACTCGTTTGGCGTATTGAACCTTGCAAAATCGAGTCCCGGCGGAAAAAGATAAATAGCTAAATCATATTAATATTGTTATGCTATTAGTGCTACTTGTTCGACCTTGCATATCCGCCTTTGATAGTAATTTTTTTGAACGTATAAAATTCTTAAAATTATTTTAGTTTCAAACAAAAGAAACAAAAAATAAATTAAAAATTAACACCAACAAACCCATTCACCACTGCCTGCCAACTGTTTTTTTTCTCTCAAATAATTGTTTCTATTTATTGATTACCGGTCAGCATTGAACCAAATTAAAAAAATAAGCGCTTACCTACTTTTCTTGTTTTTTTTTTAGCGATACTGTAAAAAAGTTGACAAAAAATTTTTTGTTTGCAGTCTTATAACTTTTGAACGCGCCGCGATCAATATGCATATATCTCGCGTTAAGGCTCTTGTACGTTTGGCTACATCCTGTAAAAGTTTTCAAAAATTTTAGGGGGTTAGCCCCAAAATTGCCGAAATTTACGGTCGATTTTTTTAGGCCAAATTTATAAATTTTTAACATATGGGCTTTACGTCTGAAAATTTTTTTGCAGATTTCCCCTACTTTTATGAGCTCAAAAAATATATAATTTGTCAGGAATAACCTACCTGGGTCGGGTACCCCGAGAGGTTAAAAGGGGTCAATTTCACGATTTTTGCTAAAAATCTTGCTACAAATAATCTTACCCAAAAATTTTTAGGGGTACATTATGGGTTGTAAAAATGGTAACGATTAGATGAATCGAGTTGAAATTTATATTTTTAGAATAAGCGAGTCTAAAGCTTTGATATGAGTATAAACATAAGGGTATTATAATAAATATATAAAAAAGACCCACTAAAATATTTTGGTGGTACATTATCGGTTCTAAAAATGGTAAACATTAGTTGAATCGAGACTGAAAATTTATATTTTTGGAATAAGCATCCTCTAAAACTTTCAATATAAGTATAAACATAAAATTATTATAATAAATATATAAAAAAAGAACCCCTGAATTTTTTTGGAAGCGCTTTGTGGGTTGTAAAAATGGATTTTAACAATTTATTGGGAGTAAACTGAGTTAAAAATTTTATATTTTTGGGAATAAGCGTGTCTAAAGCTTTGATATGAGTATAAACATGAGGGTATTATAATAAATATATAAAAACCCTCTTTTTATGTTTATACTTCATTATTTATCAAAGCTTTAGACACGCTTATCCCAAACCAAAATATAAATTTAAAATTAACTCGATTTATCTAAAATGGGTTTCACCATTTTTTTTTTTTGACCCATTATTAATAAAGTCACTTCAAAAAATTTTAGGGGGTCTGTTTATGTGTTTTATTTATAATACCCTCATATTTTATATATCTCATATCAAACTTTTTTTTCAGTTACACTTATCCAAAAATGCTCATTCAATCGATTCACCCAATGTTTACCATTTTTTTTTTTACAACCCATAATGTACCCCCAAAAATTTTTAGGGCGTACATTATGGGTTGTAAAAATGGTAACCATTAGATGAATCGAGTTGAAATTTATATTTTTGGGATAAGCATGTCTAAAGCTTTGATATGAGTATAAACATGAGGGTATTATAATAAATATATAAAAAAAACCCCTAAAATTTTTGGGGGTACATTATGGGTTTTAAAAATGGTAACCATTAAATGAATCAAGTTGGAATTTATATTTTTGGGATGAGCGTGTCTAAAGCTTTGATATGAGTATAAACATGAGGGTATTATAATAAATATATAAAAAAGACCCCCTAAAACTTTTGGGGTACATTATGGGTTGTAAAAATGGTAACCATTGGGTGAATCGAGTTGAAATTTATATTTTTGGGATAAGCCTGTCTAAAACTTTGATATGAGTATAAACATTAGGGTATTATAATATTTATATAAAAAAGACACCCTAAAAAATTTTGGGGGTACATTTTGGTTGTAAAAATGGTAACTATTGGGTAAATCGAGTTGAAAATAATTTTTTTTGACATCAGCGTGTCGAGAGCTTTGATATGAGTACAAACATGAGGGTATTATAATAAAATCGCCTCTTAAGAATTTTAGGGGGTACATTGATGGGTTCAAAAATGGGTAACCACTGAAGAAAATTAAAAAAAACATATATTTTTTAAATCAGTGCGTCGAGAGCTTTCATATGAGTATAAACATGTCAGTTAAAATGAAAAAAAATGACAAAATTACCATTTTTAAAAATTGGGGTATTTGGGGGTATGTAACCGGATAACCATAAAAAATTTTAGTCTAAAATTAATATTTTTGAAATCAGCACGCATAGAGCTTTCAAACGAATATAAACACGGTTTATAAATAATAAAAACAAAAAATCACCCCTTACTAATTTTGGGGGTACAAAGGGGTCTGTATTTTGGTTACCCGACTATTTAGAGAATTTTTTTTTTATATTTTGGAAATCAGCACGCCGAGAGCTTTAAAATTATATATTACTCGCCTATGTAGAAAGGCTGTGTCAAAAGTTTTTTTAGGGGTCAGCCATTGCAGTGCCTTAGGGCATCAAGATTTTTTTGAGACTATCACCAAAATGTTGCACTTAAATTTCCGCATAAATCCCCCCGGTCTCAGGCCTGTGGCTTTAACAGTTTTTGAGCATGATGCCAAAATATGCATAAGGTGTCCCCAATACAAAGATTTTTAGCAAAAATCGTGAAATTGACCCCCTTTAACCTCTCGGGGTACCCGACCCAGGTAGGTTACCCCTAACAAATTATATTTTTGAGCTCAAAAAAATATGGGCAATCTGCCAAAAAATGTTCAGACGTAAAGCCCCATATGGTAAAAAGTTAGAAATTTGGCCGAAAAAAGTCGACCGTAAATTTTGGCAATTTTGGGGCTAACCCTCCAAAATTTTGAAAAAAAATTTTTTTTCAGTAGGTAGCCAAAAGTACAAGGACCTTAACGCCAGATATTTGCAAATTGATCGCGGCGCGTTCAAAAGTTATAAGACCGCAAACAAAACATTTTTTGTCAACTTTTTCCCAGTATCGCTAAAAAAAACAGAGAGTAGTGTGCATAAATAATAAGCAGCGTAATTTTACTATTTTAGACCAAAGCAGCCTTATTTTCGGTTTAATTAATTAATTCATATACATTTAAGTAGGTTTAATACTTTTAGATCAAAACTATTGTATAACCTGTAAACAAAATATTTTACATAACAAGAACATTAAACGAATATGTAGTTTGGAATTATAATTAAACATAACGTTAATACTTAACGTGTTGGATGTGCGCAGCTATTTGTTAAAGTTTAGGTTGTTTTTAAGGCTTCGCTTAGGCTTAGGAACGTATAGACTTAACCGTAAAAAAATTTGAGTAAAAAAGTCGAGTAAAACCGAGTTAGCCTTTATTGCGCGCTGAAAAGTTCGCGCGGCGCGCGATGAAAATTAGTAACTGCTTTTATATTGATAGCTATGCTGCTGGAGAAAAATTCCCCACGGTGCAATAGGCTATAGTCTGCTTAGCTACTTTCTAAAAAGGAGATCTCCGTGAAGAAAAACAACTAGGTTTGGTTTCCAATTTTTTTTGAAAAAAAGCTTACAGTTTTTTGTACTATAAAAAATTGTTTAAAGGTGTAAATATGACATTAACATTATTTAATTACATATAATTGAGTTAAAACCTTAGTTTTTAAATGGCGGCGATTTGGCGGCTATTTAGCGGCAGTTTGGCGGCAGATTTGGCGGCGCACATCCAACACGTAAAACTTAAATAAAACTTACGCGAATGTGTCATATTGTGGATCTCTGGACCAATGAGTTTTTCCACTTAAAATCTTTTTGCGGACAACAAAAAGCTCTTTACTTTGAATTGATTTCTAAACAAATACATGAGACAAAAATATTATTGTGAAGTTTTATTTCATACATACGCTATTGTCGTTTTGATACTCTCAGTATCATCAGAAGACTTGCTGTAAATGCAAATAAAAGCGGGTAAAGAGCTGAATACAAATATTATGGTTTTAATAAAAACGTATACAGCATAAACAGAACTACTGAAAAATATTACGGTTTGAACACCATATGAAACTAATATTTTATAAAGATACAAAATCTTTTTGTTATTAAATTTTTTTAAAAAGTTTGAGTCATTTTAAACATAAAGAATATTTATATGTGTCATTTTTATGCATTAATAGATAAGCAATGCTTTTTAATTCCGCAGTTTATAGCCCTTGTCAAACTATGAACCTGTGGCAATGCCAATCAGAGTAAAGGCAAAGCCTGTACTTACGATGTTTAACAAAATTAGAATATCACAAATAAAGCATTAATAGTAATATTTTGGGCAAAATCTTTAAACTAAAACAAAAAAAGCTTAAGACAAACTAAAACACAAACAAACCTACAAAGAAGCACACTTCTAAGGAAAAGGAATAGTGTTGTGAAAAGTTACTTTTACCTTTACTAAAACTAATAAAAGTAACGGATTTTGGGTTACTTTAACTTTTACTCGACTTTGAAATTCCACTTACTTTTATTTTTACTCTTACTTGACTTTTGAAATTGCAATTACTTTTACTTTTACTCCTACTGGGATTTTTTTCTGCAAATACTTAAATTAATTTATGTAAAATTTAAGTAATTTAAACCAGTTAATTCCTAAAAATAAATGGCAAAAAAATTTAAGCATCTAACACGCTATAAACCATATTTTTATACCAAAAAACTTATTTAAATGAAAATTTACACAAAAATAGCAAAAAAGTTTGTAACAAAGCTCCAAAGCTTTGAAAACCAGTGTTTTTCTCCAGTTCAAAAATACTTCTATTATACTTTTTTTCTTACTTTTTGGGTAGCTGACTTAATTTCGGCCACTTTTTTATATTTTTGAATAAGTTTTTTCTAATTCTTCTAATCTAGACTTCTAATCTAATCATCCTGACCCGCGTTCCACGAGTCGCGCGAGTTTTCCAAATTCTTGGGACGCGGCTCAGGCCGCGTTCCATGGAACGCGACCCGCGTTCCAGCAACCCGCGGGGCGCAGGACGCATTCCAGCAACCCGCGGGAGCGGGACGCAGCACGCAGGAAGCGTTCCACAGACTTCAACCGGCGGTAAGCAGCATGATTAAAGATTGAAGCACCGTGGGAAAGACCTTTTGGAGCTGAGCCATAAACCGCGGGCCGCGGTAAGACGCGTTCCAGAACCCGCAGACGGGCTCGGAAACTCGCCAAGCTGACAGAATAAAAATTGTTTCAAAAGAAAATAACGCATGATTTCTTTTTTTTTTCAAAAAATCAGAGGCATATTTACGTTTAGATAATATGTTTGAATGTTGTAAACTATTTAAAGCGTATATATAAAGCATAGTACTTACCATGATGCATGTTATATAAGTTAATTTTTTAATAAAAATAATGTCTAAACAACATAGCAATTTTTTACTTGTTTTGTAGAACTAATATAGGAATGAATTTGTTATTCAATTGTATTTTATTGTACCAGTGACGAATTAATAAAAATATACAATGTAATATTGCACAAAAATATAAGTAAAAACTAAATGTATTCAACTATATATATATATATATATATATATATATATATATATATATATATATATATATATATATATATATATATATATATATATATATATATATATATATAAAAAATATATATATATAAAAAAATATATATATATAAAAAAATATATATATATATAATATATACCAACTAAAATCAGCACATTTTTTAACCATAAATTTTTTGTTTAAAACATGGTATCACCGCCTTGCAATTCAATAATGTGAAGTACGACCTTGCGTACATGGTGAATATATTATTTTTGACAATGTTTTTGAGATTCGAGCATTTTAAAAGGCTTTAATGCCGTCTTATAATTCTTGTTTATTTCTATGTTTGGCTTCACCGCGAAGGTATTCTTTAAAGATAAAATAAATTTTAAAATACTGTTTAATAGTTTAAAAATTTTAATGACTGCAACAGCTGCTACCCGTTTTTAATAGCAAAAAATCTTAATTCTTACATTTCAATTATAGGAAATCAAACCTAGCTGATCTCGATGATTTGCAGAATTGAATAGCAATATTGTCGAATGTTATTGTCGAAAATTAATGTCGAATGTTATTGTCGAATGTTATTGTTAAAATTATATGTTATTGTCGAAAATTATATATTTTTAACAATAAAAAAATATATAATTTTCGACAATAACAGTTTAATATTACAGATTACAATGCCTAAAAATTAATTTTAAAAGTATTTATCAAACTACTTAATTTGTAACAAAAATCTGGATTTTTGTACAAAAGCGGGAATTAAAAAACTTCCGCATTATAAATCCCTTAAAAAACACGTCATAACCGCACATTTTATTTGATCCTTTCGTGTCCCCATTAGTGATGTTCCTACCCTCTAATATCATGCTCCGGAGCTCCGGTGATTTAAAGCGGAAGGAGCTTCGGAGCTCTGGAGCTGCGCCTCTTAATTGAACAATTTAAAGTTTACTTAAGCTTGAAATACATTTTAAACGACTCTAGCTGTATTTGTAGGACTATTTTTATTGTTTTAAATAAGTTTTGAAAAAAATTTCATTTACAAAAAAATTTTGACAAAATAAATAATGCCATTACTCTATATAATTATTCACGAACTTAGTATAAAAAAGCGCGAGGCTCTGGGGCTCCGGGGGTTGCTCCGGAGCTCTGGAAGTTGCTCCGGAGCTCCGGGGGTTGATCCGGAGCTCCTACAAGCGGAGCTCCATTCCGAAACTCCGGAGAACATCACTAGTCCCCATACAAATTCACGAGGTTAGCCAAATATAATTCAACAATAACCGTTATTTTTAATGTTGTATAAATATTTTCCCAACTTTTAAAATTAAAGTTAAAGTTAAAATTTAAGTTAAAATTTTAAATTCCAATTTATAGATTAGGATGTTCTTAGAAAAAAAACCCTAAAGTTGACACCTACTATAATAATTATTTGATAAAATGTGAAATTTAAAAAAATTTGGACATCTTTAAACTGAGCTTGTATTTTCAAGTTGCATGGTGGTTATTTAATTTTATTTAACATACAAAAATATTTAGCCTTTCAGCTGGTGTCAAACATTTTTTATTGGATTCAAATCCAAAAACTCAAAGGACAGTCCGCTACTGTTATACCCAGCTTACAAAATTTAGTTTTTGTGTATTTGTTTGTATTCTTGGGATCATTGTCCTGTTGCAGGCAATACGGACGTGGTGGCAAATCGTGAGCACGCTTTGTAAACTTTTTTTTCAATAAATGGTATGAGATATTTCTTTATGATTCTTACAAAAAGCACACTATCCATTCGAATTTTTACATCAAAAATCGCGATCACGATAGTCAAAACCCTCCCATTTAAACAGGAATATTGTGCAGTGTTAATATTTTGTACAGAGTTATAACGTTATAATTATATAACGTTATAACTTTTAGCTAAATTAGTGCTTATTAAAAAAGAAGATTTTGCATCCATTGAAGATTAATTTTTTCCCAAGCACTAATTGGCTAGAAGTGATTTTTAGCTCCTCCCACAACCATTCCCACGGATGAATGTAAATCTGAATGGGAACAAAAATTGAATTTATTTTTATATAGTCGATTCATTACTGCAAGTTTTTGAGGTCAGCTAGGTGTTATTTGCCTATAGTCACAAAACATGTATTAGATATATTGGAGATATTATAATATCATTGCTTATATCAAAAATATATAAATGAAGAGAAAAAAACTTACGAGCACGGGACCTTCTGCAATCTATGACCATTTACTGTCTTGTAATTTAAGCACTATGCCTAGTTTTAAAGATTTTAACATTCTAACTAGTGACAGTAACTCGTTTTATTTATTAATTAAGGAAAGTTTATTTATAAATCAGGATAAACCAGAGTTAAACGACAAAAATTCTTCGGTTCCTTTAGAATGTATGTAATGCTTATGCTTTATCATTTTTTAATGTTTTTACTCAATTTTTCACGCCCCATTTTTCATTTTATTAGTCAACATCCAAAGTTCCTCATTATAAATGTGTCTTTCTTTACAGTTTTCCAGTTTTATGGTAATCACCCTATCAATAAATTGTTTATTTTCTTCGTTTTACAAGTTTATAATTTTTTTTTCTATAATTTATCGTTTCTTTCGCCGTTTTTCTAAAAAAATTGTGGTTTTATAATATTTTATAGCCAAATGTTATAAATATTCCATCTTTGTTCTTGTAAAAAATTCTGTCCAAAAATAATTCCGTCCGCGCTTTAAAACTTTTAAGTTTTATACAAAATGTGTTTTTTGATTTTTGCTTTTTTAGTAATTAATAAATTAATTGTTTAATTATACTATCCCAGTTTACATATAGTTTCATTTTACCATATTGTATTTTATGCATCTATTTTTATGTTCTTGTAC